>JAJONR010006445.1:0-26485 GCA_029582245.1 Solanum etuberosum
AGAGTTTCAAATGTTATTTATATATATATATATATATATATATATATATATATATATATATATATACACATATGTATTGATGTTGATTACTGGACTTGAAAGATAAGTTCATAAGTAAATGTTTTCAAGAATGTAAACACGTCTAATGCTTTGAGAAGTATTTCAAGTAAGTAAGAAGTCCATTCTTCGTAATTGGTAAATTGAGCATAGAGTTATATGAAATGTTTTGGTAGTAGTATCGAGCACCGAATTGGGTTAGAGTCTTTTATGATTCGGAAGTCCCATAAAACTACGTATCCAGCATAGGATAGGATAGAATTGATTTTTCATGTGAATCATCACTACCTCTGAGAAGGCTAATTAGATGGATCCATAGTGAAGATATCATACTATACCCCAGCAAAGTATATGATGTCCCTTGTAACGTGGGCGAAACATTGTATCATTTCTAGGCTCATGGTAGTGGTTGTCGGTTAGAGAAACTCTCCACAAAGTATAGTATATCATTTTCATGTTGCTTTCATTCTATTGATCCAGTTATGTTTCTTTCAGTCATTCAAGCCAGTAAGTTGTTTACTGTAACCTTGTCACTTACATGTACATTCAATATACTGACGTCATTCGACCTGCATCGTTTTATGTTGCAGATACAGGTGCTCAGGATCATCAACAGGCATTTTGTTGAGATCACTATTCACTTGCAGACAGTATTTGATGAGGCCTCCTTGCTTCCGAGAGACTCTATTTCCTTTCAGTTTAGTAGTTTTGGAGGTGTCGTGGGTCTTGTCCCGACATCTATCTTACATTGTTAGAGGCTTCATAGACAGATTGAATTAGATGTTTCCATTGTTTTTCTCTAGATGTTGTATTTAACTTATGATTCATGTTAAGTATTTTACAAGACAGTATTTTTAAGACTTTCTTATATGACTAAGTGTTAACCTATTTTAAGCTTCCGCATATTTTTTAGTGTCATGTAAGTCATGTAGCCAGGATAAGGGTTCGTTTGGGGATCAGAAATGTTCTCGAGTGCCAGTTACGTCCAGGGTGTAGGCTCGGGTTGTAACAAACTTAGTATCAGAGACCCGAGTTCAAGAGCCCTATGGTGTCTATCAAGTCGTGTTTGTAGGGTATTTTTTATTGGCGTGAAGGGCACGACATCTATAATTAGGAGGCTACAACATTTAGGAAACACTTCACTTTCTTCTACTCTTTTTCGTGCGATAGAGTTTAACTCTATGAAAGTTTCTCCTAACTCGTGCTTATGCGTATCTTTCAGATCATGCCTCCACAAAGAGTTGTTTGAGGACGTTTTGCTAGGAGGAACTTTGATCCCTAAGATCAAGAGGTTCCCGATGCACCAGAAGTGCAACCACCTTAGGGAGATGTCACAAATGTTGAATTCAGGAATGCAATTCAGATGTTAAATCAAGTGGTGACAGCGTAGGTTGGTCGCCAAGGAGCCAGCCATTAGGATGGGAATGATGTATCTAGAGTCTGAGAATTTCTAAGAATGAGTCCCCCGGAGTTCACAAGGTCAAATCTCAATGAGGATCTAGAAAACTTTGTGGATGAACTTCAAAAGGTGTTTGAGGTCATGCATGTTGTTGATGTTGAGCGTGTGGAATTGGCTGCTTTCCAACTCAAAGTTATTGCTAGGATATGGTTTGATCAGTGGAAGAAGAACAGGGTTGAGGGTGCACCACAGTTGATTTGGGCTGTAACACCTCGGATCTCAAAATGAAGAAAATCCTAGTTTTCAGAAAAAATTGTTGCCAGTACCAACGGAACCACCCACGGACCGTAGGTAGAACCACAGACCGTAGGTGGGGTTCCGTCGCTAAGTTCCAAATTTTTATGGTCTCCGATCCCACCCACGGTCGACCAGTATGGTCCGTGGTTGGATCTACGGACTGTAGGTCTGACCGTATGTGAGGGTCAGCAGCCAATTGGAGGAAAATGGTTGTTGGGTCAACTTCAAACGGTGATATCTTTTACAACAAAATTAATTAGGTGGCCCATAACCTATCAAATTAAAGATAATTGAATCCTCTTTCCAACGCAACCGGGTTTTCTAAAATCCAAGCTTGGAGTAAAATGTTATGCTCGTTTTAGTGAAGCCCTATTGGGCAAAGCATGAACAACGACTCCAAATGACGGTTGGTAGTTCAAACGATGGCCCGTCAGTCCTGTAGTAGAAGGCACTCGTCAGTTTTAAGTCAGGGTCGTTTTGGTCTTTTTTCCTATGCATTAGGCACTTAAATTACGTCGTTTCATGCCTAAACTACGTCATTTTACTCAGTCTTAACTTATTAATCTAGTCAGAACCTACCCAAAATCTTTATTCTCCAAAAATCACCCGAATTAGAGCAAAAAGAAGAGGAAAGTCGACCAGCCCTCTCAAGAACATGCAGGAGGTTTTATTCAAGTTCAGCCCCAAAATCCAAAGGATTTCTCTGTAGTTTTCGTCACCAGGTATGTGGGATTTCACTAGTGGGTTCCTTTCATCCACTAGGTCCTTAGAATTTAGTCAGTTCCTTGATTCTACATAGCTTGTTTAGACCTAGGGTTTTTAAAATCTTAGGAATTTGTTGTGATTTCAGTTGCTATAGAATCCACAGTCTAAATAACAGATTTTCTTGGAAACGTTGCTTAATTCCTTGTATGAAACTCAGAACCCTAGTTTGTATCAATTCTCCTAGTTCATGAATTATACCCTCTAGGTTAGTTAAACAGATAATCATGCTCCAGATTACGAATTTCACATTATCAGTATATAAATGTTGCATTCTTAGTTAGCATGTCAGTATTTTGAGCTATTCAGTATTTCAGTCATATACATATTCAGTTGGGAATAGGCTTAGCACCGAGTTGGACTAGGGTTCAGCATACCCTCATTATCCCAAAACTACGTGCCCCCATAGGATTATAAGTCCCCTCTGTTGGGCATCAGATTTAGTGATCACGCCAGAGTCATGCCTTTATACCCCTGGCAAAATATATTGGGTCCTCTCGATGGATTGTATACATCGGACTCCATGTTTAGCTCACGTGGTTTATGTCGGTTAATAATAGCTCCCACAGTCAGACTCTTAATGCATTTGACCAGGTTTTCAGTATGTACTTCAGCATTCAGTTCAACATGTTATTTTCATGATTAGTACTAGGTCATTTCATTCATCTTAGTTTTTCAGTTATGTTTCAGTATTTATATTCTTGCTTAGATTATGTCATTACTCAGTTATGCTTTGTTCAGCTTATATATGTTTGTTCAGCTTAGTATATATATCCCGCATGCTCAGTACATTCCAAGTACTGACGCACACTCTACGCTACATCCTTTAATGATGTAGCTTCAGGTACTCAGCATCCAGACCACGCTTAGATCAAACTCGGTCCGCATTCAGCAGCTTCAGTGGTGAGTCCTCATATTCCGAGGACAATAGACATGCTTTCATTTTAGTCTTTACTTTCAGTTTTCAGTTTTGTTAGAGTTAGCTGGGGGGGGGGTATGTCCCACCAACTCAACTCAGTTAGAGGCTTTTAAAATGTAGTAGTAGATTCAGCTTGAGTTGTTAAGTGATTGTTTCAGTTATCGCTAAAATCTTAGTATGTTTTATATATTCTGACTAGTTGGGTTTTTCCCCACTTTCAGGTATCTATTATTTTAGCTTCTGCATAGTACTTGTCTTATTCAGTTATTCTCATTATTCTTGATATATGCCAGATACAGGGTTAGCTTAGGGTCACTCGTGATCCTAGGTCCCGTGTTACGTCAAGTGGGTAGCCTCGGGGCGTGACAAACTTAGTATCACAGCATTAGGTTCAAGAGTCCTAGGATGTCTGAAAGTCGCACCAAGTAGAGTCTCTTTCATGGGTGTGAAGTGCACCACATCTATGAGGGGGAGGCTACAAAGTGTTTTAAGAAAAACTTCACTTTCTTTGCTATTCTTATCGTGCGTGAGGTATGATTCAACTTCTCCTTTCTAATCCGTCGTTATGCATTTCATATCATGCCTCCTCATAGAGCTAACACACGGAATGATAATGCACGCAATGCTAATGCAGTTCCTCCAGTCCTGAATCATGAGGTTACAAATGCAGAATTTCGGAATGCGATCCAGCTCTTGGCTCAGAGTGTGGCCAATCAGCACAATTAGCAGGCCCCAGTTCCTGCAAACACAAATGGTGGATCAACTACAGCTAGGGTTCGAGACTTTGTTCGCATGAATCCGCTAGAATTTCTAGGGTCAAAGCTTGGTGAGGACCCACCGAACTTTATTGATGAGGAAGATTCTTGGAGTAATGCAAGTGACTGGTACTGAGAGTGTTGAGTTAGCATCCTATCAACTCAAGGATGTAGCTCATATTTGGTTCACGCAGTGGAAGGAAAACAGGGGTGAGAATGCAGCTCCTATGACTTAGGATTGTCTTACTGGAGCTTTTTCGGACAGGTTGTTCTCGAGAGAGTTGATGGAGGCTAAGGCCCAGGAGTTTATGAACTTGAAGCAGGGTTCAATGTTGGTCCAAGAGTACGGGCTGAAGTTCACCCAGATCTCCAGGTATGCTCCACACATGGTTACCGATCCAAGGGCACAAATGAGTAAGTTCTTATTTGAGATGTCTGATCTGGTGAAGACCGAGTGTATGAATGCTATGTTGCTAAGGGATATGGATATCTCTAGACTGATGACTCATGCTCAGTAGGTTAAGGGAGATAAGCTTAGGGAAATGGCTAAGGATAACAAATAGGTCAGAACAGGAAATTATGAATACTCACAGTAAAAGTCAGGCGGTGGAAATCGC
Source organism: Solanum etuberosum (assembly GCA_029582245.1). Taxonomy (NCBI): domain Eukaryota; kingdom Viridiplantae; phylum Streptophyta; class Magnoliopsida; order Solanales; family Solanaceae; genus Solanum; species Solanum etuberosum. The sequence goes on from JAJONR010006445.1 coordinate 4,807, forward strand.
TCACAGTTTCAGCAAAGTTCTACAGCCCTAGCACCTTCATCAGCAGTGCTCCATCCCCAGGTTTCGACAGGATCAGAAAGGTAGGGCATCCAGCTCTAAGTCACAGGGGAGTTCTTCAGGTAATTGGACTTTTTCAACTTGCCCAAAGTGTGGTAAGAACCATTGGGGTGAGTGTCTTGCTGGCAGAGAGTGGTGCTTTGGGTGTGGTCAGTCTAGCCATAGGTTGAAGGATTGCCCTTCTGCCAGGTAGGGGTAAGGAGGTAACAACAATAGATCTCAGTCTACAGCTCCAGCAGCACCAACAGGTCTCCCTACTCAGTAGTGTGCTTCATCTGGTATAGGTAGCAATCAGCGCCAGAATAGGTTGTATGCTCTCCAGGCTCGCCAAGACCAGGAAGATTCTCCTAATATGGTCACTGGTACATTACGAGTCTTTCATTTAGATGTTTATGCATTGTTAGATCCAGGGGCTACACTATCTTTTGTAACTCCCTATATACCTCTCCAATAGATATCAAAAGTTTCTTGGGTTTGGCCGGTTATTGCAGGAGATTTATTAAAGGATTTTCATCCATAGCTTTCCCATTGACCAAGTTCACTCAGAAGAAGGTCAAATTTCAGTGGTCAAATGACTGTGAGAAAAGTTTATCAGAACTGAAGAATAGGTTGACTACAACTCATGTCTTGACTCTACCAGATGGTTCAAACGGGTATGTAATTTATTGTGATGCATCCAGGGTCGGCCTAGGTTGTGTGTTGATGCAGCGAGGTAAGATCATAGCTTCTAGACAACTTAAGTTCCATGAGAAGAACTACCTGACTCATGACCTCGAGCTTGCAGGCGTAGTATTTTCCCTAAAGATTTGGAAACATTACTTGTATGGTGTTTATGTTGATGTGTTCACAGATCATAAGAGCCTCCAATATGTGTTCACCCAAAAAGAGTTGAATCTTCATCAGAGGAGATGGCTTGAATTCCTCAAGGACTATGACATGAATGTGCTTTACCATCCTGGTAAGGCCAATGTAGTGGCTGATGCTCTCAGCAAATTGTCTATGGGTAGTGTAGCACATGTTGAGGAAGAAAAGAAAGAGTTAGCCAAAGATGTTCACCGGCTTGCTCGCTCACTTCTTGGCTGTCAATACTAAAGATTCAATGGAGGACTACGCCAAACTCTACATCAATGATATAGTCAGGTTGCATGGGGTTCCCTTTTCTATCATCTCAGATAGATGTCCTCAGTTTACCTCTCATTTCTGGAAATCATTTCAGAAAGGTCTTGGTACTCAGGGAAATCTCAGTATAGCATTTCATTCACAGAGGGTTGGTCAGGCAAAACATACCATTCATACCTTAGAGGACATGTTCAGAGCTTGCATGATCGATTTCAAGGGTAGTTGGGATGATCACCTACCTCTCATAGATTTTGCCTATAATAATAGCTTTCATTCCAGTATTCAAATGGCCTGTATGAGGCACTATATGGGCGTAGATGCAGGTCCAAATTAGTTGGTTTGAAGTAAGTGAAGCAGCCTTGATTGGGAAAGATTCTGTTCATGAGGCGATGGAGAAAGTTCAGCACATCAGAGATAGACTAAAGACAACTCAGAGTCGTCAGAAGTCCTATGCAGATGTAAGGAGAAGGGACTTAGAGTTTGAAATCGATGATTGGGTTTTCCTGAAAGTGTCACCTATGAAGAGGGTGTTGAGATTTGGCAAGAAAGGGAAGCTCAGTCCTAGATATGTTGGTCCTTACAAAATCATGAAAAAGGTTGGTAATGTGGTTTATGAGTTAGAGTTGCCAGCACAACTAGCAGTGGTTCATCCAATCTTTCACATTTCCTTATTAAAGAAGTGTGTGGGTGATCCGACATCGATAGTACCATTAGAGAGTGTTGCTGTGAAATATAGTCTCACCTATGAAGAAGTACCAGTTGAAATTCTTGACCGTCAGGTTCGTAGGTTGGGAAATAAGGAAGTCGCTTCAGTAAAGGTTTTGTAGAGGAGTCAGTCCGTAGAGGGAGCTACTTGGGAAGCAGAAACAACCATGATGGACAAGTATCCTCACCTCTTTCTTTTCAATTTTGTTTCAACTTGAGGTAATCGTTCCTCTCCAATCTCTCAGTTTACTCTTGCATAAATTCAGTCTCAGTATCTTGTTCCTTCCGTTATCCTTGCATTTTAGCATATTTGCATGTTCATGGAACTCAGTTCAGTTAGATATCAATTTCTAGTACTTAGTGGTAGGGATTGCCGCTCGTTCCTTACATACTCGGCTTGTTTACACTTCATTCGAGGACGAATTCTCCCAAAGGGGAGATAATGTAACACCTCGGATCTCAAAATGGAGAAATCCTAGTTTTCAGAAGAAAAATAACGGGTGACAATACCAACGGAACCACCCACGGACCGTAGGTAGAACCACGGACTGCAGGTGGGGTTTCATCGCTAAGGTCCAAATTTTGATGGTCTCTTATCCCACCCACGGTCGACCAGTACGGTCTGTGGTTGGACCTACGGACCGTAGGTCTGACCGTAGGTAAGGGTCAGCAGCCAATTGGAGGAAAATGGTTGTTGGGTCAACTTCAAACGGTCATATATTTTAGCACAAAATTAACTAGGTGGCCCATGACCTATCAAATTAAAGATAAATTAATCCTCTTTCCAACGCCACCGAGTTCGCTAAAATCCAAGCTCAGAGTAAAAATTTATGCTCGTTCTAGTGAAGCCCTGTCGGGCAGAGCATGAACGACGACTCCAAATGATGGTTGGTAGTTCAAACGACGGTCTGACAGTCCTGTAGTAGATGGCACTCATCAGTTTTAAGTGAGGGTCGTTTTGGTCTTTTTCCCTATGCATTAGGCACTTAAATTACGTCGTTTCATGCCTAAACTACGGCATTTTACTCAGTCTTAACTTAATAATCTAGTCAGAACCTACCCAGAACCTTTATTCTCCAAAAATCACCTGAATTAGAGCGAAAAGAAGAGGAAAGTCGACCAGCCCTCTCAAGAACACGAAGGAGGTTTTCTTCAAGTTCAGCCCCAAAATCCAAAGGATTTCTCCGTAGTTTTCATCACCATGTATGTGCATTTAACTAGTGGGTTCCTTTCATCCACTAGGTCCCTAGAATTCAGTCAGTTCCTTGATTCTACATAGCTTGTTTAGACCTAGGGTTTGTAAAATCTTGGGAATTTGTTGTGATTTCAGTTGCTATAGAATCCACAGTTTAAATAACAAGTTTTCTTGGAAACGTTGCTTAATTCCTTGTATGAAACTTAGAATCCTAGTCTGTATAAAATCTCCTAGTTCATGAATTATACTTGCTAGGTCAGTTAAACAAATAGTCATGCTACAGATTTTGAATGTCACATTATCAGTACATATATGTTTCATTCTCAGTTAGCATGTCAGTATTTTGAGTTATTCAATGTTTCAGTTACATTTCAGTCATATACATATTCAGTTGGGAGTAGGCTTAGCACCGATTTGGACTAGGGTTCAGCGTACCCTCATAGTCTAAAAACTATGTGCCCCCATAGGATTATAAGTCCCCTCTGTTGGGCATCATAAAAATCACGCCACAGTCATGCCTTTATACCCCTGGCAAGGTATATTGGGTCCTCTCGATGAGGCATATACATTGGATTCCACGTTTAGCTCACGTGGTTTCTGTCGGTTAATAGTAGCTCCCACAGTCAAAATCTTAGTGTTTTTGACCAGGTTTTCAGCATTCAGTTCAGCATGTTATTTTCATGATTAGTATTTTGTCTTTGCATTCAGCTTAGCTTTTAAGTTATGCTTCAGTATTTATATTATTTCTCAGATTATGTCATTACTCAGTTATGCTTTGTTCAGCTTATATATATTTGTTCAGCTTAGTATCTATATCATGCATGCTCAGTACATTCCAAGTACTGACCCATACTATACGCTACATCCTTTCATGATGTAGGTTCAGGTACTCAGCATCCAGACCACGCTTAGATCGATTCTCGGTCAGCATTCAGCATCTTCAGTGGTGAGTCCTCATATTCCAAGGACAATAGACATGCTTTTGTTTTATCTTTACTTTCAGTTTTCAGTTTTGTTAGAGTCAGTTGGGGGGCATATCCCAGCAACTCAACTCAGGTAGAGGCTTTTCAGTCGTAGTAATAGATTCAACTTGAGTTGTTAAGTGATTGTTTCAGTTATCGCTAAACTCTTAGTATCTTTTATTTATTCATACTAGTTGGGTTTTTCCCCACTTTTAAATATCTATTGTTTTAGCTTCCGCATAGTACTTGTCTTATTCATTTATTCTGAGTATGCTTGATATATGTCAGAAATAAGGTTAGCTTGGGGTCACTCATGATCCTAGGTCCCATGTTACGTCAAGGGGGTAGCCTCGGGGTGTGACGTGGGCTACGTTTGAAGATGGCTTATGTCATGCCCCGAGTCTACACCCTGGACGTGGCCGGTACTCAAGAACCATCGTCGGTCCCCAAGCGAACCCTTGGCTTCGCTGACTACTTATGGGAATACTTACTCAAGTAAAATAGGAAAACTCAAATTCAAGTATTTAACTCATAAGGTCTTAATAATAGCTTAACTCAATGAATGTCTGGAAATATTCAAATAGCCATAAGCAAGCAACTCAAGTCTCAAAACATTAACAAGGGAATGGGAAAACACTCTTCAACTACTACTGTCTATGAAGCTTCTAAATACTACCATTGTAACACCCCGGATTTTAGAGAAGGGAAAATATTCAATTCTTAGTCGACTAGGCGATCCGCCGAGTCGACTTGGCGATCCGCCGAGTCGACTTGGCGATCCGCCAAGTGGAGCCTCCTCGCCTTTTGGCTTGATCCCTGATGTTCTGCATTCTGTAACTTTAGGGGAGTAAAGTCGGGCTTGCCATTCCAGTTGGTGAGTCACCGAAGTCGACTCCCCCATGGCCTAAGTCAACTTAGCCCTCAAGTCAACTCACTGTATAATTAGGCGAGCTGAGGGCACATTTGGCGAGCCGCCAAGTGCCCTTGGCGAGCCGCCAAGTGCCCTTGGCGAGCTTCAGCGTGAAGATCTGCAGAATTTTAAGTTAGGGGTTTTAGGGGTCTTTTGTTATTTCCTAATTTGACACTACGTCGTTTTACCCTTCCTATAGAAGAGTATTTAGGCATTCTACTCTCAAATTTCCCCAAATTAAGTCATTCTTCCTAGAATCCAAAAGAAAACCCCAAAGTTCATCCTCTCAAAATATTTCTCTGTCTAGAACTTGAAGAAGAAGAAGGTTGAACCTAGGGTTCAAGAAGCAAGGTTCTTCACATCAAATTCATTGGTCTTTCTTGTTAAGGTATGGTAACTTTCATCCATGGATAGCCTTCATCCATGGAGTCCCTTCAAAATCCCAATTTCAAAATATAGAAATCTCCAAAAGTTAGGGTTTGATTCCAAAGTCATGGGTTCCCTTCAAAATTGATTCTAATGATTGAATTATGTTATATTAAGCATGAATTAATTATTTCCTATGGTTTTTATGATGTATTCCCAAGAACCTATGAAATCCCCATATTTTTCAATTGTAATCTTATGATGTGGTCTTTGTTGATGAAAGAAGAATGTTATGAAATTATGCATGTAGTAATTGGGTTACTTGAATTATGATGATATCCATGTCTAATGTTTGAATTCTAGATGTGTTGATTGAAAGTGAGCTTTGAACCTTAAAAGGGCAAAGTATGAGAATTATGCATTTTTTATGAAATCTATGTAAATGCTTTTAGAACACTTTGAGAGTGAAGTGTCTATGATTATGATGTTGTTGTTGTGTAGTTGAAAGGATATTCTCATATACACACCTATGCATGAATATGGTATGATGTGAAAGGTTTTCTCACATGATGAAGATTCAAAGGTTGAAAGGCTTTCTCACTTAATTGAATCTAAGACTTATATGTAGACATGGACGGTGAAAGGTTATTCTCACGCATGATCTAAGAGCTATCCTATGAATTAAGTTGGATCATGATCTAAGAGCTATCCTATGAATTAAGTTGGATCGATTGTCAAGGACATACTTCCATGAATATGAGTTAAGTCAAGACTTAATGAGTATTCCGTGGGAATTATTGCTTAGCACCGAGTGGATATTGATATGAGATGGGAGCCCTCACGTTAGTTGAGGTCGGATTTCTAGAAGCAATCTCTTGGGATGGAAGCCCTCACGATAGTCGAGGCTGGGTTTCTAGTAGCAATCCCCTTATCCCATAAACTATGTGCCCCCATAGGTTATTTAGCTAATGGATCCACCTAACCTAAAAGTATGGTTCTACCTTACGAAAGTAGAACACCCCTTTTCGGTGTGGGTGACATCGGGGGATCATGTTATAGCTCACATGGTCTCATGTCGGTTAAGGCTTATTCCCACAATAAGAACAAGAATATGAATTATGAACTATGGTTACTCAATAAGCTTTGTATGTGAGTTTTCAAAGGCTTTAGGATGATGATGATTATGTTGGCTATGTTCTATGACTTATGCTCTCTAAACTCTTAAATCATGTTTAAATTGATAAATTGCATACGTTCAAATGAAATGTCCCTTTTAGCATGTTTTCAATATTTTTATGCATGGCTATCATACTTAGTGCATTTTTGTACTAACGCCTACTTTTCCTACATTTTTCCCATGTGTAGGGTCCGGTTCTCGAGGTGATCATTCTAGTGGCTAGAGCTTGGACTTGAGTATCTTCTGAGCTTGTTGGTGAGTCTTCATGGTTCGAGGACGGCTTTTTCCTATGGTGTAGTTCCTTTCATGTATTTCCTTTTTTGGACATGTTGTATGGGCTAGGCCCTATTTCATTCAAACATTGTAATAGATGGCTATGTTGAGACTTAGTATCTAGACTTCCGCTTTTCTTCTATGAAAATTTTAGACATTGAAATATGTTTTTACTCTTATTGTTTTATTGCTTATGTTATGAAGACTAAGTGGCTTGTATGGAGTCCTTTGGGGTTCTATACGCCATGTTACATCTAGGGGGTACCCCTGGGTCATGACAACGATAGATGTTGGGACAAGACCCATGACATCTTTACAAAACTAAAATATAAATATGCAACCTTCCGGAAGCAATGAGGCTCACCAACGCTAACTGGAATGCAAATGGTATCAGCGGAACACCTGTTGATGACGTTGAACACCTGTATCTACATCATGAAAAGATACAGGTCGAATGACATCAGTACATTAATTGTACGAGCATGTAAGGGAAAAACTGAAAGCAATAGATAATTAAACTGACAAGGCTGGAAGGAAATATGATCTATAAAAAGTAACATGGGACACATGTGCAACGCATATGCCTAGATACTAGTTAGTCAGAAACGTCACAATCTTAACTTTCTAAAAGTAGTCCTGACCCAAATAGTATGCTTTATGCCATTAATCTTATTTATCAAATAGTACTAGATCCAACTAATATGCAGTCCTATTTGATGCGAAAAAATGAACCTTGACAATATTATTAGCTTTAACAATTGTGTACAAATATTTAATCAATTTAAACTTGTAGGGGAAAAAAGTCTATTAGAGTGTAAGGTGATGTATTGGTCTTGACAAAAGCATTTAATTTGAAAATTCAAAAAAATAGTTAGAATAAGAGTGTTAACAGGTGTATAGAAAGGTAAAAAAAAAACTATTCGAAAATCAGTTCAAATTTTGGTGGGACTGATTCATTAAGTCCAGATAGACAAATATTGTGAACCATCAACAGATGTGATGGATTGAATATAATTTTGATGAGGTGTATTATGAACGATAAATTAAGTAAAGAAAAAATTACTACAACTGATCAATTCCAAGAAGCTCAGCTAGTCACTTTTAGTCAACTTTTGAGTCTCTGGTAAAATTCCATTGAATAATATTTTTTAGACTATTATGAAAATAGTTGTAACAATACAATTTTGTTTGATACCTTATCCGTCTTTAAAACGTCATAATCCCAAGTCTCTACAAGTAGTTCAGACCCAAATTGTTATGCATTAATAATCTCATTTGTCAAATCAGTACTATCAGACACAATGCGGAAAAATTCACCTTGAGAATATTATCTCTAACAGTAAAGTGTTAAGACCTTGAGAAAAAAAAAACATTTCAAGTCAAAATTCTAAAACAATATTGATTGGTTATGATAAAAGTGTTGGTTGATGTATAGACCTTAACTTCCAAGTAAAACGTATCAACTTTTTTTCTGATAATCTAGAAGTTCATGATCCTTACCTTGGAAAGTAGGACAACCATTTTCAGTGTGGGAGACACCGGGGGATCATGTTATAGCTCACATGGTCTCTATGTTGGTGAAGGCTACTTCCCATAATAATAATGAACTAATGTTACTTCAAGAAGTATCGCATATGTGTTCAAAGGCTTTAAATGATGATTAGCTTGCATTGACTATGTTTTATGACGTATGTTTTCTAACCCTTTTATATTTTGTTTTAGCTTGGTCAATTGCATGTCATGAAATGTCCTCTTTTAGCATGATTTAAATGTTTAGTGCATACTTGGTACATTATTTTGTACTAATGCATACTCTTGCCGATATTTCCCCAAAATGTAGGGTCCGACAGTCAGGTTTCTCAATTTCATGGCTAGTGGTTGATTGTGAGTTTCCTAAGCTTTGGTGAGTCCTCATGCTTCGAGGACGGAGTTTTATTGTTTCAGTTCTCTTTCTTATTTCAAGATTTGGACATGATGTATGGGCTAGGCCCGATTTCATTATATTGTATTAGATGGCTATTGAGACAAGTGTTTTAAACTTCCTCTTTTCTTTTATAAAACTGTGGGACTTGAAATGTTGTTTTACTTCTTTTGTTCTATTTATTATGTTATGAATGTTAAGTGGCTTGTATGGGGTCTCTCGGGGTCATATACGCCATGTTACATCTAGGGGGTACCCCTGGGTCGTGACAAACTTGATAATCAGAGCACAAGGTTAGAATGGTCCTAGGATGTCTCATAAGCCACGTCGAGTAGAGTCTTGTTCATGAGTGTGAAGCGCGCCACATTTATGAATGAGAGGCTATAAGATGTTTAGGAAACCCCACTTCTTTCATTACTCTAAAGTCATGCGATAGAGTTTAACTCTATAAGGTCTCTCTCATAATCCGTATTCGATGCTCTACATGATATGTCTACTCAAAGAGCTTATGCTAGAAGGAATGTGAGGGAAAATATGGAACAAGAAGCTCTTCCCCAAGCTCCTCAAGTTCCGATTGATCCTTTGGCCAAGCAAGTGACTAATGTGAAGTTTAGGGATATTTTTCAAGTGTTGGCACAAGCCGTGACGGCCCAAGCCAATAGGGAGGTTGCAAATCCCGTAAACCTAAATGTGGGTACGGCGGCATCTAGAGTGAGGGACTTCACTAGGATAAATCCAACAGAGTTTCATGGTTCTAAGGTTGAGGAAGATCATCGAGAGTTCATTGATGAGGTTTATAAGGTCTTGATGATTATGGGAGTGACGCCGGTGGAAAAGGCGGAGTTGGCCACTAATCAACTAAAAGGTTTTTCTCAAACTTGGTTCAACCAATGGAAAAAAGAGAGACGGGAAGATGTGGGTCCTCTTGATTGGGAGAAGTTTAAGGCTTCTTTTCTTGATAGGTTCTTTCCCCTTGAGATGAGGGAGGCAAAGGTGCTTGAGTTCATCAACCTTCGTCAAGAAAGTATGAGAATGAGGGAATATGCTTTGAAGTTCACACAATTGTCTAGGTATGCTCCAATAATGGTTGCTAATCCAAGGGCAAGGATGAGTAAGTTCATTTCGGGTGTATCCAAAATGGTGGTTAAAGAGTGTCGTACCACCATGCTCAATAATGACATGGACATCTCTCGTCTCATGATTCATGCTCAACAGATTGAACAGGAGAAACTTAAGGAAAAGTCTAGGGAAGCAAAGAGGGCTAAAACTGGTGATGGTAATTTTTCTCATACAAGGTCCGATGGACATGGTCGTTCTAGATTTTGACAAAGGTTTTCCGATCAAGGTTCCTCCAATGCTCCTACTAAGTTCAACAAAGATGGGGTGTCTAACCCTAAGCCTCAAGGAGGGAATGGTAGTGGATCTTTATTGCCTATGTCTACTTGTGCTAGGTGTGGAAAGAAGCATGAGGGTAAGTACCTAACCAGCATGGATGGGTGCTTTAGTTATGGTAAAAGTGGTCATAAAATATGGGATTACCCTATGCTTACGGATAAAGAAAGAGAGGGCAAGCAAGCTCCTCCTAGTGGTTCGGGTCCCAATGCTCCCAAGCAAAATCGATTCTATGCACTTCAGACTCGTAGTGAACTAGAGGGTTCTCTCGATATGGTTATTGGTATGTTGAAAGTTTTCCAACTTTATGTTTATGCTTTACTTGATCCAGGTGCTACCTTGTTTTTTGTGACGCCATATGTGGCTATGAGGTTTGATGTTCTTCCGGATGTGTTGTTAGATCCCTTTTTTGTCTCTACTGTTGTTGGTGATTCTTTTTGGCTAAGAGGCTATTTAGAAAGTGTCCTTGTCCCATAGAGTTACTTTTGTTGACTTAGTAGAGCTTGATATGCTAGATTTTGATGTTATCCTTGGTATGGATTGGTTGCAATCATATTATGCTTTTATTGATTGTAGAACTCATGTAGTCAAGTTTCAGTTCCCGAATGAGCCTGTCCTAGAGTGGAAGGGGGGGAATTCTATGCCTAAGGGTCAGTTTGTCTGTTGTCATAAAGCTAGAAAGATGATTTCTAAGGGTTGCATATACCATCTAGTTAGGGTGAGGGATGTGGATTCCGAAACCCCTACTCTTGAGTCGGTCACCATTATAAATGAGTTACCAGAAGTGTTCCCAGATGATTTACCCGGTATTCCTCCCGAGAGGGAAATAGACTTCAGTATTGACCTTCTCCCATATATTCAACCTATTTATATTCCTCCTTACCGTATGGCTCTAGCGGAATTAAAGGAGTTGAAATAAAAATTGAATGATTTGTTAGATAAGGGTTTCATCCGACCAAATATCTCTCCATGGGGTGCTCCAGTTTTATTTATTAGGAAGAAAGCTGGTTCTCTTCGTATGTGTATTGACAATCGTCAGTTGAACAAGGTGACCATTAAGAATAAGTATCCTCTTCTGAGGATAGATGATTTATTTGACCAACTTCAAGGAGCGAGTTACTTTTCTAAGATTGATCTTCGATCGGGTTATCACCAATTTAAGGTGAAGGAAGATGATATTTCGAAGACGGCTTTTCGAATTCAGTATGGTCATTATGAGTTTTTGGTAATGTCATTTGGGTTGACTAATGCTCCGGTGGCGTTTATGGATTTGATGAATAGGGTGTTTAGACAATACCTTTACATGTTTGTGATTGTGTTCATTGATGATATATTGATATATTGAGAAGTGAGAATGAGCATATTGATCATTTGAGGGTCGTGTTCCAAATTCTTAAGGAGCAGCAACTCTTTGCGAAGTTTAGCAAGTGTGAGTTTTGGTTAAGGTCCATAGCTTTTCTTGGTCACATTGTCTCAAGTAAGGGCATTGAGGTAGATCCTAAGAAGACGGGTCTGGTCAAGAGTTGTCCTAGCCCTCTATCTCCTTCATATGTTAGAAGTTTCTTAGGTTTGGCCAGTTACTACAGATGGTTTGTTGAGGGGTTTTCTTCAATTTCCTCTCCTTTGACGACTTTGACTCAAAAGAAGGCTAAGTTCATATGGTCCGAAGCATGTGAGAGGAGTTTCCAAGAGTTGAAGGATAGACTTACCTACATTACGTTGTTGACTTTACCAGAAGGGACTGATGGTTTTGTGGTTTATTGTGATGCCTCTAGAATTGGGCTAGGGTGTATGCTTATGCAAAATAGGAAAGTGATTTCCTATGCCTTAAGGAAACTTAAGATTCAGGTGAAGAATTATCCTACCCATGACCTTGAACTAGCAGTGGTTGTATTTGCCTTAAAGATTTGGAGGCATTATTTGTATGGAGTGCATGTAGATATGTTAACCGACCACAAGAGTTTGCATTATGTGTTTGATCAGAAAGATCTGAATCTCCGCCAAAGAAGGTGGCTTGAGCTATTGAAAGATTATGACATGAGTGTTCTCTATGACCCCAGAAAGGCAAATGTGGTGGCTAATGCTCTTAGTCGATTATCAATGGGAAATGTTGCTCATATTGAAGAAGAAAAGAAAGAGATAGTTCGAGTTGTTCAAAGATTGGCCCGATTGGGTGTTTTGTTAGTGGACTCTACCAAGGGTGGTGTTGTGGCCCACAATGGTTCAGAATCATCTTTAGTGGCGGATGTGAAAGCCAAGCAAGGTCTTGATCCAATTTTGGTCGACTTAAAAGAAGCGATGCTTAAGAAATCCGTTGAGGCTTACTCCCAAGGGGGAGATGGTGTCCTTAGATATCAAGGTCGTTTATGTGTTCCAAATGTTGATGACTTGAGGGAACAGATCTTGTCAGAAGCCAATAGTTCGCGGTATTCCATTCACCCGGGAGCCACCAAGATGTACCATGATTTACGGGAAGTCTATTAGTGGAATGGGATGAAGAAGAATATTGCGGAATTTGTGACTAAGAGTCCTAATTGTCAACAAGTGAAAGTTAAGCATCAGAAACCGGGAAGTTTATCCCAAGACATTAGCATTCCTACTTGGAAGTGGGAAGATTTGAACATGGACTTTATTGTTGGTTTGCCTCGCACCCGGCGACAACATGACTCGATTTGGGTTATAGTAGATCGAATGATGAAATCAGCTCATTTTCTTCCCGTCAAGATTTCCTATTTGGCGGAGGAATATGCCAAGTTGTACTTGAGAGAAATGGTAAAGTTCCATGGAGTGTCATTGTCCATTATTTCCAATCGTGGTACCTAATTTACTTCTCAGTTTTAGAAGTCTTTCCAAAAGGGTCTTGGTACTCGTGTTAAGCTTAGTACGGCCTTCCATCCCCAAATGATGGGCAAGCGGAGCGTACTATCCAAACTTTGGAAGACATGTTGAGAGCTTGTGTGATTGATTTTAATGGTAATTGGGATGACCATTTACCATTGATTGAGTTTGCTTGTAACAATATCTATCACTCAAGTATTGGTATGGCTCCATTTGAGGAGTTGTATGGTAGGAGGTGTAGATCTCCTATAGGTTGGTTTGAGGTGGGTGAAGTTGCCCTAATAGGTCCCGAGTTGGCACATGAGGCCATAGAGAAGGTTTGACTTATTAGAGAGAGGTTGAAAATGGCTCAAAGTCGGCAAAAGTCATATGTCGATGTAAGAAGAAGAGATCTTGAGTTTGATGTTCATGATTGGGTTTACTTGAAAATCTCACCCATGAAGGGTGTAATGAGATTTAGTAAGAAAGGGAAGCTTAGTCCCCGATATGTAGGCCCATATTATTTTTAGACGTGTTGGTAAGGTTGCTTATGAATTAGAGTTGCCAAATGAGTTGGCATCGGTGCATCCGGTTTTCCATGTCTCTATGTTGAAGAAATGTATTGGTGATCCAACATCCATAGTTCCCTTAGAGGTGTAACACCCCGTATCCAAAAAAGGGAAAAGAAACAACTTCGGGAAAAATGCAGGTGCCAGCCAGCCACGGCCCGTGGATGGGATCAGGGATCGTAGGTGTGGTCCGTGGATGGGCCTGCCTAAGAAGGTCAAGAGGCTCAGGACCACGGCCTGACCTACGGACCGTAGGACAGACCATAGTCTGTGGTTAGGGTCCATGGTTCGATGGCCAAAAGCCAACTTTCTGATGACCAACCACGGTTCACCAGGACGGACCGTAGGTCAGACCACGGTCCGTCTACTGGGGTCCGTCGATGATCAGCTGGCAGTTAAGTTCAGGGGCAGTTGGGTCTTTTTCTAATTAATTAGTTCCTATACTTTGTCATTTTACCCTTCAATAATACCCCTATATAAGTATTTTCAACCCCCAAATTAGCCATTGACTTCATTCTTCCAAATTCACAAAAAAAGGAACTCTCCAAATATTTCTCTCTAGAAACTTGAAGAAAAAGAATGATTCAACCTAGGGTTTCAAGTCAAGGTCTCAATTCCTCCATTGAAGGCTAGAATTTGAATTCAAGGTATGATAGTATTCATCCATGGATTCCTTCCATCCATTGAGTTCCCAAATTCTGCAATTGAGTTAGGGTTTTCTTCAATTATCATGGGTTCTCTTCAATATTTATTTAAATGATTGAATTATGATCTCTTATGCATGAATTGATGAAATATGATGATTTTATGATGATTTTCCCATGAACCCATGTAATCCCCATGTTTTCAAGTTATGTAACATATGATGTGGGATTTTGATCTTCAAGGAAGATCTTTATGGAATTAAGCATGTATTACTACTTTTACATAAATTTATGATGAAATCTATATCTAACCCATATTTTCTAAGCATTGATGATTAGAAGTGGATTTTGAGCCTCAAGAGGTAAATTATGGAGTTATGCATTTTCTTATTAAATCTATGCAAATGCTTTAAGGGTGCTTTGAGAATAAAGTACCAATGATGATGTTGTTGTTGAAAGGATATTCTCATAAATACATATAGCATGATGTGAAAGGTTCTCTCACATAGTAAGGAAGGATTCTTAGGTTGAAATACTTTCTCACCTAATTGAATCAAAAAGGAAGAGCTATCCTAATGAACTAGCTTGATGGTTATCCTAGGGTACCTTTCCATGAGTAATAAGGTCAAAGTAAGAAATGACTATTCCGTGGGATTTATGCTTAGCACCCAGAGTATATTGAGATAGAAGCTCTCACGTTAGTAGAGGCCAGGTTTCTAGAAGTAATCTCATTATCCCTTACCTATGTGCCCCCATAGGATGATTGTCTCAAGAGACATTAGCTAGTGGATCCACTTAAGCCAGAAGTTCATGGTTCTATCTTGGTAAGTAGGACAACCCTTTTTGGTGTGGGAGACACCGAGGGATCATGTTGTAGCTCACATGGTCTGTATGTCGGTAAGGCTAATTCTCCACATTAATAATGAACTAAGGTTACTTAAGAAGTATCTCACATGAGTTCAAAGGTTTAAAGATGATTAGCTTGCATTGACCATGGTTTTATGATTTATGTTTTCTACTTCTCTTATATCATATTTTAGATTGGTCAATTGCATGTCATGAAATGTAATGTCCCGTTTAGCATGTTTTAAATGTTTTATGCATGGCTATCATACTTGATACATTGTTTTGTACTAACGCATACTCTTACCTATATTTCTCCAAATGTAGGGTCCAACAGTCAGGCTCATCAGTTTCGTGGCTAGAGGTTGACTTGAGATATTCTGAGCATTGGTGAGTCCTCATGCTTTGAGGACGAAGTTTTATTGTTTCACTTTCTTACATATATTTCTCTTTTCGACATATGTATGGGCTAGGCCCAATTTCATTCTATTGTATTAGATGGCTATGATGAGACAAGTGTATTAGACTTCTGCTTTACTTTTATAAAAAGGTTTTGGACTTGAACTAATGTTTTACTCTTAATGTTCTATTTCATATGTTATGAGGGCTAAGTGGCTTGTGTGGAGTCCTTCGGGGTTATATACGCCATGTTGCATCTAGGGGGGTACCCCTGGGTCGTGACAAACTTGGTAATCAGAGCAGAAGGTTTAGAATGGTCCTAGGATGTCTCATTAGCCACGTCTAGTAGAGTCTTGTTTAGGAGTGTTAATCGCGCCACATTTATGAATGAGAGGCTACAAGATGATTAGGAAACTCCACTTATTTCATTACTCTTAAGTCGTGCGATAGAGTTTAACTCTATAAAGACTCTCTCCTAATCCTTATCATATATTCTTCAGGATATGGCTACCCGAAGATCTTATGCTAGAAGGAATGTGAGGGGAAATGAGGAACAAGAAGCTCCTCCCCAAGCTCCTCAAATTCTGGTCGATCTTTTGGCCGAACAAGTGTGTAATGCGAAGTTTAGGGCTGCTTTTCAAGTGTTAGCTTAAGCGGTGACAGCCCAAGCAAATAGGGAGATAGCGGTTCCTGTGAACCCAAATGTGGGTACGACAGCTTCAAGAGTGAAGGACTCCACTAGGATGAATCCTCTGGATTTTCATGGTTCTAAAGTTGAGGAAGATCCTCAAGCGTTCATTGATGAATTCTATAAGGTTTCGATGATCATGGGAGTGACACCGATGGAAAAGGCGGAGTTGGTCGCTTATCAACTAAAAGGTGTGGCTCAAATTTGGTATAACCAATGGAAAGAAGGGAGACCGGAAGATCCGGGTCTTCTTGATTGGGAGAATTTAAAGACGCTTTTCTTGATAGGTTATTTCCCCTTGAGATGAGGAAAGCCAAGGTGCTTGAGTTCATTAATCTCCGAAAAGGAAGCATGAGTGTGAGGGAGTATGCTCTAAAGTTCACATAATTTTCTAAGTATGTTCCAATAATGGTTGCGGAGTCAAGGGCTAAAATGAGTAAGTTCATTTTGGGTGTGTCCGAAATGGTGGTTAAAGAGTGCCGAACCTCCATGCTCATTAATGACATGGACATCTATCGTCTCATGGTTCATGCACAACAAATTGAGGAGAAAAAACTCAAGGAAAATTCTAGAGAGGTAAAGAGGGCTAAGACCGGCATTTGAAATTTCTCACATGCAACGTCCGATGGACATGGTCATTCTAGATTCTGACAAAGGTTTTCCGATCAAGATTCCTCCAATGCTCCTCCAAAGTTCAACAAAGATAGGGTGTCTAACCCTAAGCCTCATGGAGGTAATGGTAGTGGATCTGCAATGCCTAGGTCTACTTGTACTAAGTGTAGAAGAAAGTACGAGGGTAAGTGCCTAGCTGGCATGAATGGTTGTTTCGGTTGTGGTAAAAGTTGTCACAAAATGAGGGATTGCCGAATGCTTATGGCTAAAGGAAGAGAGGGCAAGCAATCTCCTCCTAGTGGTTCGGGTTCCAATGCTCCAAAGCAAAACCACTTCTATGGACTTCAGACTCGTGGGGAAAAAGAGAGTTCTCCCGATTTGGTTACCGGTACGTTGAAAGTTTTTCAACTTGATGTATATGCTTTACTTTATCCTGGTGCTACTTTGTCTTTTGTGACGCCATATGTGGCTATGAGGTTTGATGTGCTCCCTGAAGTATTGTTAGATCTTTTTTATGTCTCTACTCCTATTGGTGATTCTATTGTGGCTAAGAGGGTCTATAGAAAGTGTCTCATTTCCTTGTCCCATAGATTTACTCTTGTTGACTTGATAGAGCTTGATATGTTAGACTTTGATGTGATTCTTTGTATGGATTGGCTCTACTCATGTTATGCTTGTATTGATTGTAGAACTCGTATTGTCAAGTTTCAGTTTCCAAATGAGCCTATCCTAGAGTGGAAGGGGGGAAATTCTATGCCTAAGGGTCAGTTTGCCTCTTGTCTTAAAGTTAGGAAGATGATCTCTAAGGGTTGCATTTACCATCTAGTAAGGGTGAGGGATGTATATTATGAAACCCCTTCTCTTGAGTCGGTCCCCGCTGTAAAGGAGTTTCCAAAAGTGTTTCCAGATGACTTACCCGGTATTCCTCCTGAGCGGAAAATAGGCTTTGTTTAGACCTTCTCCCAGATACACAACCTATCTTTATTCCTCCTTACCGTATGGCTCCGGCAGAACTTAAGGAGTTGAAAGAACAATTGAAGGATCTGTTGGATAAGGATTTCATCCGACCGAGTATCTCTCCATAGGGTGCTCCAGTTTTTTTCGTTAAGAAGAAGGATGGTTCTCTTCGTATGTGTATCGAATATCGACAGTTGAACAAGGTGACTATTAAGAAGAAGTATCCTATTTCGAGGATAGATGATTTGTTTGACAAAATTCAAGAGACAAGTTATTTCTCAAAGATTATTCTTCAATAGGGTTATCACCAATTGAGGGTGAGAGAGGGTGACATTCTGAAGACGACTTTTCGAACTCGGTATGGTCATTATGAGTTTTTGGTAATGTTGTTTGGGTTGACTAACACTCCGGAGGCATTTATAGATTTGATGAATAGGGTGTTTAGACAATACCTTGACATGTTTGTGATTGTGTTCATTGATGATATTTTGATCTACTCAAGGAGTGAGGATGAGCATATTGATAATTTGAGGATCGTGTTACAAGTTCTTAAGGACCAACAACTTTTTGAAAAGTTTAGCAAATGTGAGTTTTGGTTAACGTCTGTAGCTTTCCTTGGTCATATTATTTCAAGCAAGGATATTGAGGTAGATCCAAAGAAGACGGATGCGGTCAAGAGTTAGCCTAGACCTCTAACTCCTTCGGATATTAGAAGTTTCTTGGGTTTAGCCGATTATTATAGATGGTTTGTTGAGGTATTCTCTTCAATTGCCTCTCCTTTGACGGCTTTGACTCAAAAGAAGGCTAAGTTCATACGGACCGAGATGTGTGAAAAGAGTTTTCAAGAGTTGAAAGATAGACTTATTTTCGCTCCGGTGTTGACTTTACCGGAAGGGACGGATGGCTTTGTGGTTTATTGTTATGCCTCAAGAATTAGGTTAAGGTGTGTGCTTATGCAAAATGGGAAAGTGATTGCCTATGCCTCAAGGCAACTTAAGATTCATCAAAAGAATTATCCTACACATGACCTTGAACTAGCGGCGGTTGTTTTTACCTTAAAGATTTGGAGGCATTATTTGTATGGTGTGCATGTAGATGTGCTTACCGACCACAAGATCTTGCAATATGTGTTCAATCATAAAGATCTAAATCTTCCCCAAAGAAGGTGGCATGAATTATTGAAAGATTATGACATGAGCGTTCTTTATCACCCCAGTAAAGCGAATGTGGTGGCGGATTCTCTTAGTCGATTGTCCATGGGTAGTGTGGCTCATATTGAGGAAGAAAAGAAAGAGTTGGTTCGATACTTTCATAGATTGGCCCGGTGAGGTGTTCAATTGGAGGACTCCAACAAGGGTGGTGTTATGGTTCACAATGGGTCGGAATCGTCTTTTGTGGCAGATGTGAAAGCTAAGCAAGGTCTTGATCCAATTTTGGTCTACCAAAAAGAAGCAGTTCTTAAGAAATCCGTTGAGGCTTTGTCCTAAGGGGGAGATGGGGTACTTAGATATCAAGGTCGTTTATGTGTTCTGAATGTCAAGGACTTCAGGGAGCAAATCTTTTCAGAAGCCCATAGTTCGCGGTATTCCATTCACCCGGGAGCCACCAAGATGTACCATGATTTACGGGAGGTCTATTGGTGGAATGTGATGAAAAAGGATATTTCGTGATTTGTGGATAAATGTCCTAATTTCCAACAAGTGAAGGTTGAGCATCAAAGACCGGGAGGTTTATCCCAAGATATTAGCATTCCTACTTGGAAGTGGGACGACTAGAATATGGACTTTATATTGTTGGGTTGCCTCGCACCCGGTGACAACATGACTCAATTTGGGTTATAGTAGATCGGATGATGAAATCGGCTCATTTCCTTCCCGTCAAGGTTTCCTATTCGGCAGAGGACTATGCCAAGATGTACTTGAGAGAAATGGTAAAGTTACATGGAGTGCCTTTGTCCATTATTTCCGATCGTGGTACCCAATTCACATCTCAGTTTTGGAAGTAATTCAAAAAGGGTCTTGGCACTAAGGTTAAGCTTAGTACGGCCTTTCATCCCCAAACCGATGGGCAAGCGGAGTGTACTATCCAAACTTTGGAAGACATGTTGAGAGCTTGCGTGATTGATTTTAAGGGTAATTGGGATGACCATTAGCCATCGATTGAGTTTGCATATAACAATAGCTATCACTCGAGTATTGGTATGGCTCAATTTGAGGATCTTTATGGTAGGAGGTGTAGATCTCCTATAGGTTGGTTCGAGGTGGGTGAGGTTGGCCTAATAGGTCCCGAATTGGTACATGACGCCATAGAGAAAGTTCGACTCATTAGAGAAAGGTTGAAAACGGCTCAAAGCCGGCAAAAGTCATATGCCGATGTGAGAAGGAGAGACCTTGAGTTTGATGTTCATGATTGGGTTTACTTGAAAATATCACCCATGAAGGGTGTAATCAGGTTTGGTAAGAAAGCGAAGCTTAGTCCCCGATATGTAGGCCCATATCAGATTTTGAGGCGTGTTGGTAAGGTTGCTTATGAACTAGATTTGCCAAATGAGTTGGCATCAGTGCATCCGATTTTCCATGTCTCTATGTTGAAGAAATGTGTTGGTGACCCAACATCTATAGTTTCCTTAGAGGGTTTGGGATTTGATGAAAATATTTCTTATGAGGAAGTTCCGGTTGAGATTTTAGACCGGCAAGTCAAGAATTTGAGAAATAAAGAAGTTGATTTCATGAAAGTATTGTGGAGGAATCATTTAGTTGAGGCTGTTACTTGGGAGGATGAGGCCAATATGATGTCCCGATATCCTCATCTCTTTCCTTCTACTCATACTCTAGCTTGAGATAATGAGTTCCTCTTGGTTTGTTCTTTATTTTGGAGTCATGTGTTTTTAAGTGTTTCCATGATTTCCCTATGTGACGCATATTCATGAAAACTTGTGTTTTGAATGAAAATGAGTTTATATGATTGATTTTCCTCATGTTGTTGTGCATTGAGTATGAGTTGCCTATAGACTTCATGAGATGAATTGATAAACATGCTTTAGCTATGTTTTTTTTAGAACAAATTGCATATGGGCTCCATGAGATTGTGTTGAGCATGCTTTTAGCTTGGAGAAAGTAGTTCCTCCTTGAACATGAGTAATTTTGAAAATTCATGCATATTGGGTTGCTAGATGTAGTTCCTACTTCCTTATGATTCATTGAGTATGTTTAGCTTGGAGTTGATGTTTCCTCCTTCTATATGTGCATTGCATGCATGATGGGCTGCTAGAGTTAGTTTCACCCCTCTTATGATGTTTTGAGAACGTCTTAGTTTGGAATCGATAGTTCCTCCTTGGTTGCATGTATTGCATTGTTAGGTTGGTTTGTTTGTTCCTCTCCTAAATCTTTTAGAACTAGTTTCAATCTCATTCGAGGACGAATGGTCCCAAAGGGGAGATATTGTAACACCCCATATCCGAAAAAGGGAAAAGAAGCAACTTTGGGAAAAATGCAGGTGCCAGCCACCCACGGACCGTAGGTGTGGTCTGTGGATGGCCATGCCTAAGATGGTCTAGAGGCTCAGGACCACGGCCTGACCTTCGGACCGTAGGCTAGACCACGGTCCATTGTTAGGGTTTGTGGTTCGATGGCCAAAAGCCAACTTTCTAATGACCAATCACGGTTCACCAGGACGGACCGTAGGTCAAACCACGGTCCGTCGACTGGGTCCGTCGGTGGTCAGCTGGCAGTTAAGTTCAGGGGCAGTTGAGTCTTTTCCTGATTAATTAGTTCTTATACTATGTCGTTTTACCCTCGACTAACACCCCTATATAAGTATTTTCAACACCCAAATTAGCCATTCACTTCATTCTTCCAAATTAACAAAAGAAGAACTCTCCAAATGTAACACCCCAGAAATTTTTTGAGCTAAGACTCGAGCCATCCTTCGTTGTGAGTAGGATTTTACCAAGGAATTTAAAATTTCTTAAGTGTTAAGGTCACTAGATGTAGCACCTTGAGTTCCAAAAAGAACTAAATTGGAAATAGCAAAATCTGAAATTTCGCAAGTTATGCTTAAGTTATGAGTTTTGG
>JAJONR010006446.1:0-15284 GCA_029582245.1 Solanum etuberosum
AACTCCCTAGAAAGCAAAAGGAAGCACAAAGAGGAATGCGTCTAATAGAAAATAAAATAGTAGGAGATGCGTAAATAATACAAGAAATTCTCATTTTCAAAACATCTTAAATAGTAAAATACACCATCAATGCAGAAGCAAGGCATTTTGCATTTGCAACATCATTGAAACCACCACCTGAGAAAGGTACAGCTGATAGCCACTGTAAAAACAAATCTATGTCTCTTGTCCAACCACTTCGTTGTAACATGCAAGATATTTATTCTTAAGCAAGAAGAGGTGAAAGGAGCCTCAACACATTAAATTAGGACGCATTACCCCCATCAATGTTTTATAATGCATAAGCTATAAATCATGCAACTAGGCTCCTTATCTACTTCATGGCTAATTCCAATAAACAATTTCTTCTTTTGTAATAAATATTTGACATATGGAAATCACATACTGAAATATTTGTCTAAATATAGGGCACACGAGGATCAAAGAATAAGTTTGTTCTAATAATGGTCGAGTGATGCCAACGGTATAAAATAGTTCATAAAAGGCCCATAAAGATATGTTCAAAATGATTTAGTGCCACATGTTTGTTCTTTTTTTCTTGTTGAGATTGAGACAGGGTTTGAATATGGTTTTCCTATGTGAATGACACAACTGTTGTTCATACTTAAGTTGCAACGGGGTCAGCCAAAAAAAAAGGTGATTAAGAACAAAATGGATACAAACCACTGTAGGAATCATCACATTAAAGATCACAAATGACATGTCTACATCGCCAGCAGATGTGTTTTGAAATTTCAACAGAAGAAAAGTAAAATTAGCTTTAAAAAATATAAGAAGTTGATTATTGCCTTCAACTCATGTTGTAATGGAATATTATATCCCCCTATTCAAGTTTACAGTACCTGGACATTACAATCACTGTCATGGAATACAAAAGACGAAAATAAAAGTTTACAAGATTAAAGATATAAATTACAAACCTGTTCTATTGAATCAGGTTCAGTGTAGGACCTTAAAATTTTACAAAAGCCTATAAATTAAACGCAACATATATTGATATTTCAAATCAAGATATAGTTTCACAACATCATATTAAGATTTAAAGAAAATAGAAAAGGCTATCACAAAAGTACAAAAAAATATTTAACACTTGGAAACTAAAGGTTTTATTCGGGTTAGTGGTTGGGTGGATGAAAATAATCTTGACTTTCTTTCATAATTTATATAAGCAGACAATTAAGAAACTAGAACAACGATATTGTTGGGGGAAATAATTTTAAAATGGAAATATCTAGGAGAAGAAAATCTTTGAACAATTAAGAAGCACCATGATTGTTGATGTAGCAGAATAGACAATTTAGTGTACAATCATCACAAGAGTCTATTGGAAAAAATGCCATTCTCTCAATGGGATAAGCCTATGAAACTGTCTACAACACCTATACTCCAGCAATAAGAATATTCTAGAAACTTGTATGATTGATAAACAAAAGCAAACAACAGCTTTGAAGAACTCGAAACCAGAAGAATATTCAGTAGTCAATCAAGCGAAAGTTTATCAGTTGACTCTTCTAGGTAAAATTATTATAGCGAAACATAAAGAACCCTAAATCCCGATGGACGTTAATTGTTTCCTCTGTTGCTGATGAGAGAAAAAATGATGTTAGTTTTAAGAAAAGATCACCCCTTACAAGAACAATTGCAAAAAAAAATAAAAAAATCAGGACATAAAACATCTCAAAACAAGGAAAGAAAGTTATGTAGCTATTGGATACTATAACTAAAGTATAATTGTTATGGAAAGTAACATGACATGCTTAATTATATCTTTCAGGTCTACAAGCATTTCAGGAAGGGGAAAAAAAGTTATATGTTCACCATATTTTCTAAGAGAGTGGAGAAGAATACATCGTACATGAGAAGTTAATGTTAGCCTAGTAATCAAGGATTAAATAGAAAACAATCTTCATGATAAATTAACCAAATCATGCTTGCCAGAACATGTCAAATATTCTTATCTAAACTAGTGAACGCGTTAAGATATCCAATCTTCTCCATCTAAATTAACAAATTTTTGAAATGTATTTGATATTCTGAGATAGCTCAAATCTTAACTTTTAGGTTTAAGATAAGAAACTAGTACTTATCAAAGTTTATATAGTTCCCTTGTGTCTTAAATTCAACAAACTGGCAATTCAAAAAATGGAAGTCTCCATAAATTATCACATCCCAACAAATGCAAATACAACATTATAAAACATTTCATGTCACGCCCCGAGGCTACCCCTTGACATAACACGGGACCGAGGATCACGAGTGACAGCAAGCTAACCCTATGTCTGGCATATCATAAGCATTCTGAAAGATAACTAAATAAACAAGAACTATGTGGAAGATAAAACAATGGTTATCTGAAAAATGGGGAATACCCAACTAGTCTGAATGTATAAACCATACTAAGAGTTTAATAACAACTGAAAGATCATACTTAACAAGACAAACTGATACTACTACTATGTCTGAAAAAGCCTCTAACTGAGTTGAGTTGAGTTGCTGGGACATTCCCCCCAACTAACTCTAACAAAACTGAAAACCGAATAAAAAGACAAATGAATGCATGTCTATTGTCCTCGTATTATGAGGACTCACCACTAAAGCTACTCAGTGGGGACCAAGAATCAATCTAAGCGCGATCTGGATGCTGAATACCTGAACCTACATCATGAAATAATGTAGCGCAGAGTATGCATCAGTAATTTGAATGTACTGAGCATGCAGGATATAGATACTAAGCTGAATAAACATATATAAGCTGGAACAAGGCATAACTGAGTAATACTATAAACTGAGCTAGAATGTAAATACTGGAAAGATAACTGAAAAGCTAAACTGAATACAATGACCAAGTACTAATCATGAACATGACATGCTGAACTGAATACTGAAGTATATACTGAAAACAAGGTCAAATGCACTAAGAGTCTGACTGTGGGAGCTACTACTAACCGATATAAACCACGTGAGCTAGATGTGGAGTCCGATGTATACGCTCCATCAAGAGGACCCAATATACCTTGCCAGGGTTATAAAGGCATGACTAGCGTGATCACTAAATCTGATGCCCAATAGAGGGGACTTATTCTCCTATGGGGGCACGTAGTTTTGGGACTATAAGGCTACGCTGAACCCAATTCCAACTCGGTGCTAAGTCTACTCCAAACTGAATATGTATATGACTGAAATATAACTGAAATACTGACATACTGAATAGCTCAAAAACTGAGATGCAAATCTGAGAATGCAACATTGATATACTGATAATGTAGCATTCGAAAGTGGGGTATGATTATCTCTTTAGCTGACCTAGCAAGTGCAATTCAAGACTAAGAGAATCTACACAAACTAAGGTTCTGGGTACTATGCCGGGAATTATACTAAAATTATCAAGAAACAAGTAATTTAGATCAAGGGAACCAAAATCACAATAAATCTTGAAAATCTAGAAACCCTAGGTCTGAATAGCTTATGAGAATCTAAAGAACTAACTAAATTCTAGGGACCTAGTGGATGAAAGGAATCCACTAGTGAAATACCACATACCTAGTGATGAAATCTACAGAGAAATCCTTTCATTTCAGGGCTGGAACTGAAGAAAACCTGTTGCGTGTTCTTGAGAAAACTGGCGCCTCTTTCTTCTCTTTTTGTTCTAAGTTTTGGTGATTTTGGAGTATAAAGGTTTTAGGTAGGTTCTGACTAAATCATTAGTCTTAAACTGAGTGAAACGACATAATTAAGATATTACACGACGTAGTTTAAATGCCCAATGCATAGGGGAGAAGACCAAAATGACCCTGACTTAACAGTTGACGAGGGCCGACCACGGCACCACTGACGGTCCGTCGTTGGGATCATGGCCCGTCAAATGGGTCGTGGTTTTGGCCATGGTCTAGTGGTTCTTGGGGGAGTCCATCCACGACCCCTACCACGGCCCGTGTGAAGGACCATAGACCGCGAAGGCCACCGTGGTTCTTCACTACGGCCGGTGGTGGGCTCTGTGGTCTGAGGCCTGAGCTTAGGTGTTTTCTGCCTAGCCTCCAAGAGCCTTCCCATGGCTCGTCTGGTCTTCCACGGCCAGTGAAGGGTCCCGTGGTCCACCACATCTAGGTGGGTTTGAACCACAATGAGGGTGACGGACCGTGGTCCTGACCAAGGCCCGTGAATCCCTTAGTGGTTTACCATTTTCTGCTGAAAAGTCCAAGTATGATTTTTGAGGTCTCCCCCTTGGGAACATTCATCCTCGAATTAAGTTTGAACTAGCTGAGTATGGAGGGAAGTAGCTGCAATCCCTACCACTAAGTACCAAAAACCGATATCTAACTGAACAGAGTTCCAAGAACATGCAAATATGCTGTAATACAAGAATAACTGAAGGAACAAGATACTAAGACTGATTTTACGGAAGAGTAAACTAAGATACTGGTGAGGAACTATTACCTCCAGCTGAAACAAAGTCGGAAGGAAAGAGGTGAGGATACTTGGCCTTCATGGCTGCTACTTCTTCCCAAGTAGCTCCCTCTACGGACTGACTCATCCACGAAACCTTCACTGAAGTTACTTCTTTATTTCTCAACCTACGAACTTGACGGTCAAGAATTTCAACTGGTGCCTCTTCATAAGTTAGACTATCCTTCACAGCCACACTCTCTAATGGTACTATTGATGCCGGATCACCCACACACTTCTTCAACAAGGAAATGTGAAAGACTGGATGAAGCGCTGTTAGTTCTGCTGGCAACTCTAACTCATAAGCCACATTACCAACCATTTTCAGGATTCTGTAAGGACCTACATATCTAGGACTGAGTTTCCCTTTCTTGCCAAATCTCATTACCCCCTTCATAGGTGACACCTTCAGGAAAACCCAATCATCGATTTCAAACTCTAAGTCCCTTCTCCTCACATCTGCATAGGACTTCTGATGACTTAAGTTGTCTGTAGTCTATCTCTGATGAGTTGAACTTTTTCCATAGCCTCATGAACCGAATCTAGTCGAATCAAGGCTGCTTCATGTACTTCAAACCAACCAATCGGGGACCTGCATCTATGCCCATATAGTGCCTCATACGGGACCATCTGAATACTAGAATGGAAGCTATTATTATAGGCAAACTCTATGAGAGGTAGGTGATCATCCCAACTACCCTTGAAATAGATCACACAAGATCTCAACATTTCCTCTAAGGTCTGAACGGTACGCTCTGCCTGACCATCCGTTTGTGGATGAAATGTTGTACTGAGATTTACCAGGGTACCAAGACCTTTCTGAAACGATTTCCAAAAATGAGAGGTAAACTGAGGACCTCTATCTGAGATGATAGACAAGGGAACCCCATGCAACTTGACTATCTCGTTGATGTAGAGTTTTGCGTAGTCCTACGCTGAATCTAAAGTCTTGACAGCCAAGAAGTGGGAGGACTTAGTAACTCTGTCCACTATCACCCAAATGGAGTCATGTTGTCTGCGAGTACGAGGTAAACCCATAATGAAGTCCATGTTTATCACTTCCCACTTCCATGTAGGAATGTTAATCTCCTGAGTCATACCTCCTGGTTTCTGATGTTCTACCTTAACCTGTTGACAATTAGCACACTTAGCCACAAAGTCTGCTATGTCTCCCTTCATGTCATTCCACCAAAAGACTTTCCATTGATCACGGTACATCTTAGTGACACCTGGATATATGGAATCCCTGGAGTTATGAGCTTCTGTAAGGATCTGCTTCCTCAACTTACCCACATTAGGGACACATAAGGGACCCTGGTAACGAAGTACACCATCTCCTCCTTGGGAGAAAACCTCAACTTTCTGCTGATGAATTGCACCTTTTAACTGAATTAATATAGGATCACTATCCTGTTTTCCTTAACCTCTGCTACCAATGAAGATTCTGATCCATTCTGTACTATCACTCCACTATCTGATGTGTCCGTAAGGCAAACTCCTAAGCGAGCAAGCCGGTGAACATCTTTGGCTAGCTCTTTCCTTTATCCCTCAACATGTGCTACACTACTCATAGTCAGCCTGCTGAGAGCATCAGCCACTACATTGGCCTTACCTATATGGTAAAGCACATTCATGTTATAGTATTTAAGGAATTCAAGCCATCTCCTCTGACGAAGATTCAACTCTTTCTGGGTGAACACAAACTAGAGACTCTTATGATATGTGAATACATAGACATGAACACCATACAAGTAGTGTCTCCAAATATTTAGGGCAAATACTACTACAAGCTCGAGTTTATGAGTCGGCTAGTTCTTCTCATGAACCTTAAGTTGTCTAGAAGCATAAGCTATCATCTTACCTCACTGCATCAATAAAAACCTAGGCCGGCCTTGAATGCATCACAATAAATTACATAAGCGTCTGAACCATCTGGTAGAGTTAAGACCGGAGTTTTGGTCAACCTAGTTTTCAGTTCTAAGAAGCTTTTCTCACATTCATCGGACCACTGAAACTTAACCTTTTTCTGAGTCAACTTAGTCAGAGGGGAAGCTATGGATGAAAATCCTTCAACAAATCTCTTGTAATAACCGGCTAAACCTAAGAAACTTCTGATATCTGTTGGAGAGGTGGGTCTGGGCCAGTGTTGTACTGCCTTAATTTTCTGAGAATCTACTCGGATCCTTGCGTTGGATACCACATGACCAAGGAAAGCGGCAGGCTGTAACCAGAATTCACATTTGCTAAACTTAGCGAATAGCTGGTGATCTTTGAGAGTTTATAGAACAACTCTAAGATGAGTCGCATGCTCTTCCTCACTTCGAGAATAAATGAGGATATCATCGATAAAGACAATGACGAACAAGTCCAAATACTGTTTGAACACCTTGTTCATTAAGTCCATGAAGCATTTGTTAGTCCAAAAGATATAACCACAAATTTATAGTGACCATACCGAGTCTTGAAGGTTGTCTTCGAAATGTCACTATCTCTTACTCTCAGCTGATGATAGCTAGATCTGAGGTCTATCTTAGAAAAGAAACTAGTACCCAGAAGTTGGTCGAACAAGTCAACAATCCTAGGGATGGGATACTTATTCTTGATGGTGACTTTGTTTAACTAACGGTAGTCAATGCACATTCTAAGAGAATCGTCTTTCCTTTTCATGAACAACACTGGAGCACCCTATGGAGAGATACTGGGTCTAATGAAGCCCTTATGTAGATGGTCTTTCAACTGTTCTTTCAATTCCTTTAGCTCGGCTGGAGCCATTCTGTAAGGAGGAATCGAAATGGGCTAGGAATCTGGAAGGAGATCTATTCCGAAGTCAATTTCACTTCTGGGAGGAACTCAGGAAAGATCTTCTGGAAACTCATTTACTACTGGGACTGATTCAAGAGTTGGGGTTTCAGAGTTTGAATCCTTAACCTGAACAAGATGATATATATACCCTTTGGAAATCATTTTTCAAGCCTTAGGGTAAGAGATGAATCGACCCATAGGTACTGAGCTACTACCGTTCCACTCTCAGAATGGCTCGTTTGAAAATTGAAACTGTACGATCCTAATTCTACAATCGACTGAGGCATAACAGGAATGTAACCAATCCATGCCTAGAATTATATCAAAATCTACCATTTCTAACTCCACAAGATCTGCTGAGGTGACTTTTTGAGAGACTGTGACAGGGCAATTTCTGTATACCCGTCTAGCAATAACTAGGTCACCAACTTGAGAAGAGACTAAGAAGGGTTCAGAGAGAGTTTCTGGACTAACATCAAAGTTTATGGCTATATAGGGAGTTACAAAGACAATGTAGCCCCTGGATCTAACAATGCATAAACAGCTAAATGAAAGACTCGTAACATACCAGTGACCAAATAAGGAGAATCTTCCTGGTCCTGGTGAGCCTGGAGAGCATACAACCTGTTCTGGCACTGACCGCCACCTGTACCAAATGAAACACCCTGCTGAGTTGGGCAACCTACTGGGGCTGCTTGAGCTATAAACTGAGCCATATGGTTGTTACCTCCTTGCCCCTGCCTGGCAGAAGGGAAATCCTTCAACCTATGGCCAGACTGACCACACCCAAAACATCCATCTCTTCCTGCAAGACAATCGCCTGGATGGTTCTTACCATACTTTGGACAAGTTGGGAAAGTCCTGTTACCTGAAGTACTCCCCTGAGACTTAGAGCGTGATGCCCTACCTTTCTGATCCTGTCAAAACCTGGGGGGTGGAGCACTAGTTGATGAAGGTGCTGGGGCTGTAGACCTCTGCTGAAACTATGAGCGATTTCCACCATCTGACTTTTGCTCTGAGTACTCATAATTTCCTATTCTGGCCTTTTTGTTGTCTTTAGCCAACTCCCTAAGCTTATCTCCCTCAACCTTCTGAGCATGAGTCATTAGTCTGGATATCACCATATCCCCTAGTAGCATAGCATTCATGTACTCAGTCTTCACCAGATCGGATACCCCAAACAAGAACTTACTCATTTGTGCCCTGGAATCGGCAACCATGTGTGGAGCATACCTAGAGAGTTAGGTGAAATTCAGCCCATACTCTTTGACTGACATATAATCCTGCTTCAAGTTCATAAACTCTTGTGCCTTAGCTTCTCTCAATTACCTTGGGAAGAACCTGTCTAGGAAAGCTCCAGTAAAACAATCCCAAGTCACAGGAGTTGTATCTGCACCCTTTTATCTTTCAACTGAGTGAATTAGATATGAGCCACATCCTTAAGTTGGTAGGATGCTAAATCAACACTCTTAGTTCCAGTCACTCCAAGAAATTTCTTAACCTCATAAATGAAGTTCTGTGGGTCCTCGCCAAACAAAGTCTCGAACCCTAGCTGCAGCTGATCCAACATTAGTGTTAGCAGGAACTGGGACGTGCTGATTATTCTGATTGGCCACATTCTGAGCCAAAATCTTGATCACATTCCAAAATTTTGCATTTGTAACCTCATGGTTCGGGACTAGAGTGACTACGTTAGCATTGCGTGCGTTAACTCTACAAAGAGGCATGATTTGAAACGCATAACGATGAATTATAAAGGAGAACATACCCACGCATGATAAGAATAGCAAAGAAAGTGAACTTTTTCTTAAAACACTTCATAGCCTCCCTCTCATAGATGTGGTTCACTTCACACCCCAGAAAAAGACTCTAATTAGTGCGGCTTTCAGACATCTTAGGACTCTTGAACCTAATGCTCTGATACCAAGTTTTTCATGCCCTGAGGCTACCCCCATGACGAAACACAGGACCTAGGATCACGAGTGACCCCAAGCTAACCCTATGTCTGGCATATCATAAGCATACAGAAAGATAACTAAATAAAAAAAACTATGTGGAAGCTAAAACAATGGTTATTTAAAAAATGGGGAATACCCAACTAGTCTGAATGTATAAACCATACTAAGAGTTTAATAAAAACTGAAAGATCAAACTTAACAAGTCAAGCTGATACTACTACTATGTATGAAAAAGCCTCTAACTGAGTTGAGTTACTGGGCCATGCACCCCAGCTAACTCTAACAAAACCGAAATTGAATAACAAGACTAAAATGAATGCTTGTCTATTGTCCTTGGAATATGAGGACTCACCAATGAAGTTGCTGAGTGCGGACCGAGAATCGATCTAAGCGCGATCTGGATGCTGAGTACCTGAACCTACATCATGAAAGGATGTAGCGCAGAGTATGTGTCAGTACTTTGAATGTACTAAGCATGCAAAATATAGATACTAGGCTGAATAAACATATATAAGCTGAAACAAGGCATAACTGAGCAATACTGTAATGCAATGACCAAGTACTAATCATGAACATGACATGTTGAACTGAATACTGAAGTATATACTAAAAACCTGGTCAAATGCAGTAAGAGTTTGACTGTGGGAGATACTATTAACCAATATAAAACCAGGTGAGCTAGACGTGGAGTCCGATGTATACATCCTATCGAGAGGACCCAATATACCTTGCCAGAGGTATAAAGGATGACTAGCGTGATCACTTAATCTGATGCCCAAAAGAGGGGACTTATACTCCTATGGGGGCACGTAGTTATGGGACTATAAGGGTACGTTGAACCCTAGTCCGACTCGGTGCTAAGTTTACTCCCAACTGAATATGTATATGACTGAAATGTACCTAAAATACTGACATACTGAATAGGTCAAATACTGACATGCAAATCTGAGAATGCAACATATATAGACGTATAATGTAGCATTCGAAACTGGAGCATGATTATCTGTTTAGCTGACCTAACAAGTGCAATTCCTGAACTTAGAGAATCTACACAAACTAGGGTTCCTAGTACTATGCAGGGAATTATACTAAAATTATCAAGAAACAAGTAATCTAGATCAAGGGAACCATAATCACAATAATTCTTGAAAATCTACAAACCCTAGGTCTAAATAGTTTATGACAATCTGAAGAACTAACTGAATTCTAGGGATCTAGTGGATCAAAGGAATCCACTAGTGAAATCTCACATACCTGGTGACGAAATCTACGAAGAAATCCTTTGATTTCGGGGCTGGAACTGAAGAAAACCTACTGCATGTTCTTTAGAAAACGGGCCCTCTTTTTTCTGTTTTTGTTCTAAGTTTTGGTGATTTTGGAGAATAAAGGTTTTGGGTAGGTTCTGACTAAATCATTAGGCTTAAACTGAGTAAAACGACATAGTTTAGGTATTACACGACGTAGTTTAAATGCCCAATGCATAGGGAAAAGACCAAAATGACCCTGAGTTAACAGCTGACGAGGGTCAACCACGGCACCACTGACGGTCTCTTGTTGGGACCATGGCCCGTCAAGTGTGTCGTGGTTCTGGCCATGGTCTACTGGTTCTGGGGGCAGTCAATCCACGAGCCCTACCACGGCCCGTGTGAAGGACCACGAACCGTGAAGGCCACCGTGGTTCTTCACTTGGGCTGGGGGTCTGCTGGCTCAGGATGATGGAGCCTCCCACGACCCATCATCAAGACCACGGCCCGTGGTGTGCTCCGTGGTCTGAGGCCTGAGATTGTTTATTTTCTAGCTAGCCTCCATGAGCCTTCCCACGGCTCGTGTGTTGGTCCACGGCATGTGAAGGGTCCCGTGGTCTACCACTTCTAGGTGGGTGTGAACCACGTTGAGGGTGACGGACCGTGGTCCTGATCACGGCCCGTGAACCCCTCCGTTGTTCACCTTTTTCTGTTGTTTTCTATTGAAAAGTCCAAGTATGATTTCTGAGGTTTTAGATTTCACCTATACATCAATAGTTGAGATAATCATTAAAGTCTCCATAAATGTATTATCTTCTATCTATTTATCGGTGGGTTGTGTATGAGCACCTTCTGCCTTTCTCTAGGTGTTGCTGGGAAGGGACGGAAACAAGAACTTACAAACTTTATCATGTCTTCTAGTCAAGGAAAGGGAGCGATACATAAGAACTGTTGAGAATTTATTCAACAAAGACTCTAAGTTACTAAGCTACTGCGTAGGGTAAATTATTTACTGTGAGTTTGAATAATTCATTTACTAGAGTTGTAAGAGTCTTTTTTAGGTTATTATTTCGTTGCTATTTTTCTGGCACTTTCCTAGTTTCTAGTCAAGTGGGATTCATGGATAGATATTATTTGTTGAGTCTGTAATCCTATAAAAGCAGATGTTTCAAGTTAATAAACAGGGCACTTCTACAAAGTTTTTCCTTCATCTTTTTTGTGCAGCTCTAAGATTTCTAGTTAAAGAACCTTTGTGTTTCCTACATTGTGGTATCAGAGCAAGCGTTTGTTCTTTGACTGGGCGATAAAGCGATAAGGAATAGCTAGGGAGTGAAATATAAGAAGAAAAAAAAGTTAGGC
Source organism: Solanum etuberosum (assembly GCA_029582245.1). NCBI lineage: Eukaryota > Viridiplantae > Streptophyta > Magnoliopsida > Solanales > Solanaceae > Solanum > Solanum etuberosum. Next base: position 11,867 of record JAJONR010006446.1, read on the forward strand.
AACAAATGGTATATCCTCTTCTTCACAACCCCTCATACCCGTCTTCTATGGTGAGAAGTATGAGTATTGGAGTATCAAGATGAAGACCTTGTTTAGGTCTCATGAATTGTGGGACTTGATTGAAAATAGGTTCACTGATGTTGCAGAGTCAGATGTAGAGGATGAGAAGAGATTAAAACAAATCAGAAAGAATGATGCAAAAGCTTTGTTCTTTATTCAACAATCCGTTCATGAAACAACTTTCTCAAGAATTGCAGCAGCTACTACCTCAAGAGATGCTTGGGTGATTTTGAAAACTGAGTTTCAAGGTTTCTCAAAGGTAATAACTGTGAAACTACAATCTCTTCGTCGTGATTTTGAAACATTGTTCATGAAAAATAATGAATGTGTGCAAGATTTTTTTATCAAGAATAAATGGAACTGTAAGTCAAATGAAATCATATGGTGAAGAGATAGGTGATAAAATTGTAGTTTCAAAAGTTTTAAGAAGTTTACCTCAAAAGTGTGATCATGCGGTTGCATCCATAGAGAAATAAAAAGATTTATCTAAGTTTTCATTTGATGAACCAATGGGCTCTTTGCAATCTCACGAGTGAAGGATCAGTAACTCAATAGAGAGAACTGAAGAACAATCTTTTCAAGTGAAGGAAGAGCATCCAATTCAGAATGATAAATCGTTATAACAAGGAGCACGAGGATGTGGTAGAGGATCTTTTAGAGGCAGAGGGCATGGTAGAGGCAGAAAACAATCTGGGTGGACAAATAGCCGCAAAAGAGGAGTGCAGTGTTACAATTGTCATAGGTTTGGCCATATAGAAGATAACTTCTGGTATAAAAATGATCAAGATAGTTATGCCGAGGAAGACAAAGAAGAAAGTCTGCTTTTCATGGCTCACTCTACTAACATTGATTACAAGACTGATGTTTTGTTTCTGGATAGTGGATGCACCCATCACATGACCGGTGAAAGAATAGGATTAAAAGAGCTAGATGAGACAAAAAAGTAGCGAATTTGGCTTGGTGATAATAAGGAAATTCAAGTCGAAGGTGAAGGTACTATTGATGTCCAGACTAGTCAAGTTAAAGTGAAACTTATTTAAAATGTGTTATTTGCTCCTAGTTTGGCACATAACTTACTAAGTGTTGGACAATTGTTGAGTTGTAGATTTTCTTTCTTGTTTGATGATGACTCATGTGTTATTAAGAATAAGAAGTCTTGTTAAATCTTAGCAAATATTCACATGACAGATAATAAAATGTTTCCACTTGAAGTTTCAAAAGTTGAACAAGCCTTGATTGTTAGTGAGAATAATCTTGACGAATCTAAGTTGTAGAATTTGTGCTATGGACACTTGAATATGAATGGATTGATATTGCTAAGTCAAAATAAGATGGTTCATGGTTTGCCAAATATTGTATCTGTTGAAAATACATGTGAAGGTTGTATATATGGAAAGCAAATAGAAATTATTTTCATGTTGGAAGATCCTTAAGAACTACTAGATGTCTTGAAATTGTTCATGCAGATTTTTGTGGTCCTATGAACACAAAATCTCTTGCTGGTTCTCGATATTTTTTGTTACTAACTGATGATTATAGTCGGATGAGTTGGTATATTTTTTGAAGTTCAAATCAGAAACTTTTACAATCTTCAAAAAAATCAAGGCGTTGGCTGAAAACCAAGTTTGTAATAAAGTTAAGGTTCTGCATACCGACATAGGAGGTGAATTCTTATCACAAGAATTTAAGTGGTTTTGTAAAGAAAATGGAATTCACAGGGAATTAACTACACCTTACTCTCTGAAGCAAAATGGGATTGTTGAGCGGAAGAACCGAACTGTAGTGGAGATGGCCAGGAGCATGTTAAAGAGTAAAGATCTTCCAAATCAGTTTTGGGATGAAGTTGTTCACACAACAGTTTATCTGCTTAATATCTCTCTGACCAAAGCAGTCATGGGTCTAACACCTTTTGAAATCTGGAAAGGTAGAAAGTCATGGGTAAGTCATTTGAGAATTTTTTGTTGTATTACATATGCTCTAATAAATTCTCAACATCGTAAAAAGCTTGATGAAAAATCTGAAAAATACATCTTTTCGGATATTACTCTGAATCTAAGGCTTTTAGATTGTATAATCCCAGAAATGGTAAGGTGATTATCAGGAGAGACATTTTTTTATGAAAACACCTGCTGGAAATGGGAAAGCAACAATGAAAGTTCACAAGTTAAAGTGGAAGATGAAGCCTTTCCTACCGAAGAAGTAAGTCATTCTCTTTCTAATAGTCAATCTCTTACTTATACACCAAGCCACTCTTCAGGAAAATCCAGCGACACAAATGCAAGGTGTAGCAGCCCAACATTGATGGTGCCTAACTCAGAAGGTTCCAGTGAAACTCCTGCACGGAAGTTTAGATCACTTTCAGATATTTATGAAACATGTACCTTTTTTTTATCCGGTGCAGACCCAGATAGCTTTTAGGAAGATTCAACAAAAATGGAATGGAGGTGTGCAATGGAAGAAGAACTTATGATGATAAGAAAAAATGAGACATGGGACTTTGTGGACCTTCCAGATGGAAAAAATGTTATCGGAGTAAAATGAGTGTTCAAGACAAAGTACCATGCTGACGAAAGCTTGCAGAAACACAAAGCCGAATTGGTCGCAAAAGGATATTCGCAGGAACAAGGTATTGACTTTGACGAAACTTTCTCTCCAATTGCTCTCTTTGAAACAATAAGAATCCTTTTAGCTTTGGTTGTACAATTAAAGTGGAAGGTTTATCAATTTGATGTTAAGTCTGCATTCCTTAATGGTTATTTGGAAGAATTATGTAACATAGCTAGATGGTTATGTGGAGAAAGGAAAGGAGAACAAAGTATACAAGTTGAGGAAAGCACTCTATTGGGCTAAAATAAGCTCCTCGCGCATGGTACAACAAAATCGATTCACATTTCGGAGAAAATTGATTTGAAAGAAGTAAGAATGAGCCAACTTTATATGTGAAGAAATACAAAAAAATGATCTATTGTTGGTATGTTTGTATGTTGATGATATCATCTATATGGGTTCATCTTACTCTCTTGTATGTGATTTCAAATCTTCTAAGATGAAACAATTTGAAATGCCATATTTGGGAGTGTTGCATTATTTTCTTGGACTTGAAGTGAAGCACGAAAAAGATGGAATTTTCATATCTCAAAGGAAGTATGTCACTGATCTTATCAAAAGATTTAACATGCTTAACTGCAAAACAGTGGCTACTCCTATGAATGTAAAAGAGAAGCCACAACTTGATGATGGTATTGAAAAGCTTAAGGAATTTATTTTAGAAGTTTAGTTGGAGGCTTAATTTATTTGGTGCACACTCGTCCTGATATATCATTTTCTGTTGGAATGATTTCAAGGTTTATGTATAGGC
>JAJONR010006447.1:0-18299 GCA_029582245.1 Solanum etuberosum
TTATTATTATTATTATTATTATTATTATTATTATTATTATGATTATTATTATGATTATTATTATGATTATTATGATTATTATTATGATTATTATTATTATTATTATGATTATTATTATGATGATTATGATTATTATTATGATTATTATTATTATTATTATTATTATTATTATTATTATTATTATTATTATTATTATACTTTAGAGGCTTGTACACGTGACAACCAGGTTTTGAGAATGTTACTAAGTTACTTATATTTTATTTCCGCACTTTATCATAATGGTTGAGTTTTAGGCTGATTTGTCTTGGTGGAATAATATGAGTGCCATCACGTCCATTTTTGGGTCATGACAAAATGGTATCAGAGCCCCAGGTTCATAGGTCTCACGTGTATACAAGCCGAGTCTAATAGAGTCCCGAGGATCAGTACGAAGACGTCTGTACTTATCTTCGAGAGGCTATGGTGACTTTTAAGGAAAATCTTCACTTCTTGAATCTTTATCGTGCATCCTTTGTCTGTTCTGATTTTTATTGCTTCATTATATTCTCTCTCACTTATATGATGGCTCGTGCCTAGTTCCTCATGTGAGTAGTTGGTGTGTCGTGTATGGCTTGGATTTTAGACCTGGTACTAAAGTTGAAGTGATAGACTTATAGAAATGATGAGTGGTAAAAATTTAGAATGTTCAACGACTCGAAGGGATTGAGTTAGGTGATGGCTCGATGATGCACTTTGAGGATAAATAAACGATTAGGTTGAACAGTAGTTTAAGGGACATCCTGAGCGTCTTATATTTTATTTTAGGCTAGTCATCTAGTAGTGGGATCAGTACTTGTGTGGTATAGGCAATATCTGGAGTGGTTTGACAATTCGAAGTGGATTGATTAAAAGTATGGCAAGATAATGAACAATGTAACTTGGGAAAACACTGTTAGAAAAGTTGTCATAACATGTATGGGTTGTTTAGCGAATGATAAGAATGATGTTGCACCAATTGAGGTCAGTATCTCTTTATGGTTTCAAAGATTGAGTGTAAATCAATAGGGTAATGATACGACTACTACAATGGTACTGATGCTTTCTTGGTTAGAGTTATGGAGTGTGTTACTTCTATAATCAACCTGGTATACGAAATAATGCATATCTCTTGATCTAGAGACGGAATGGATTTGGTAATGTTTTACAGCTACTCAACGGGTAGAAATGTGTGGGCTATTTGGGTTCAATCTTCTTGGTAGGTATGATGTGTTCTAGTGGTGGATCTAACGGACTTTCACGATGTGGTACTAGTGGTATATGAAAATGGATACGTCGATTGTTAAGCGTGAATACTAACTACTTAAGGAGTTATCAGTCACATACTCGTATAATGAGGTTTGATGTTGCATTCATATTTGAGAAACCAACTAGCTTATTACTACGGACGAATGGGTTAAGCATTGTTTATAAGGGAAATTTTAGTGGTGGATCTTAGGTAAGGTATTATTGTGTTCAAGTTGTTAAGTGTATCTCGATGATTCTAAATGAGGACTTGTGATTTCATCGTAAGCTCCAAGGGAGTGGATCGATATCGGAATGAAAATCTTATGGCTAAAGAAAATTTCCGACGAGTATACTTGTGTGAAGGCAATTAAGAATTTTACTAAGAAAGTGCATATAAAGAAAAATTTAGTGAGTCTTTTGGATGATTGGTATAGCCGGGTTTGAGGTGTCATGTCGATAACATGGTTGACTTTGTGGTGATAGATTGTGATTGAGATGCAACTATATGATAAGAATTGTTGGTTAAATAAATTTTGTATGGTAATAACGGCTTGCGAGTATCTAAGGTTGTGGTTTTCCACTATTTGGTGAGTAATGTGGTTGTATGGAAAGTCTTAGGAGATGTTGGGACCCCGCTTGAATAAAATTTAAAGGAGCTAGAGTCATAATGAAAAAAATTAGTGGGATGTAGTGTAGCCTTCAGAAAGAGGTGAGAGCAAGAATATGTTTTGTTATTGCAAGGGCCAAAGATGTATCTTCAGAGAAAGTGGAGAAATGGGTTCAGAGACAAATGGTTCCATCCGTTTTACTATGGTTATGGTGATAGTATTATGCGCCGTTCATATGAGTTCAAAACTGTTGGATAAGACTTAAAGAACATGTCTACATACATTTGATTTGAGTGTGATCCTAAGTTCTTATGTGGGTTCAAGTTTGGTAACGTGTACAATTGAATTTTTAGCTAAGAAAATGATAAGATCGATGGAGAGGTGATTAATGATAAGCTAAGATACATGAATTCATAAAAATCTTCAAGGTGTGAACTAATGTTGATAGTTAAGAGGATTGAGTTACATAGTTGGATTGAGAATTCAAGTCTTTCATTGTAAATCCACATTCATGGTAGTATGTTTTGTCAAGATATGAATTTGTAAGGTGAGAAATGATTGATCAAATCGAGTATTGAACATTTGGAAGAACATGTGCAGGGTTTGGCTCGTAGAGTTTGTTACTTTTGATTGTTAAAGGTCCTAAGAAAGTACTTCTCTTAAAGTTTGGTTTAAAGTATAAGGTAAAATGTCAAGGGTTGTTGGCCAAAGAATAAGATTGGTAAGCGAGTCAGCAAAAGGAACAAGATTCTGGTGTATTGAAGAGTTTAATATATTCAGGATTTTTGTGTCATGGGAAGAATTTAAGAAAAGTGAAGGAATAAGACCTCTCATATAAGCCCTTGGTTTGTAGTTGAAGGTTTTACGAATTTTTACTTTTTTGTTTAGATATGACTATGAGATGTGAGTTGATTCGATACAGACTTACTAAGAGTTTATCAATGACTTTTATGAAGATTGAGTTTTTGTTTGGTTGAAAAACAATGATGTGTGAAAAATTATGTGTTGTTATGTGAGGCTAGATTGTTCAAATTATGGTAGATGAATTATGGATGCGCTACGGTATGAACCTACAATTCTACTTGGTTATTGAGGATTTCAAGAGGATTGAAACTACTCTGTTGACGGAACTACATAAATCATGGTGATGTGTTACATAGATACTTTATGGTAAATACAGGTTATGTGCTCATAGTATATAGAATTATTGGGGTGACTAAGAATTTCTTAAGTGTTGGTATGAGGTATATGATGGTTTGAATAAATAGTTGAAAAATGGTATGTGAAAGTTCACGTGAAGTTGACATTAGGTATGATTCAATTATTGTACCTCGATGGGAAAGTATTTTAGATTTGAAATTAGTGCTATCAGTCTTGGGTGTGACTCATATTTTTCATGTAATGCTTAAATGGAAAGAGAGAAAGCCATATTTTGGAATTTTTAGAGGCTACAATGTGTTTGCTAAGAAGACTTTGATACTAGTGACAGTTTGAGAGTAAGGTAAATGGCTGGTGTAGTTATGATGTTTGTTGGTATTAAGAGTGTTAGCTTCAATGGAGTAATGTGAGGAGTATGTGGGGTTTGATAAATTGAGTATGTGTAATATTATAATGGGGATCAGACTAGTTGATTGTGGGTGGCTAAAAATCAAAGAGATGGAGTCATATGAATGAAAATGTTTAATATGGGTGTTATGGAGGGAGTATATTGTGTTATTCGATATTGGTTCTGTACATTCTTATATGACCCACCTACTTCGTTTCGGACATGATTTGGAGTATAATTCGTTGTATATGCTAACGTGTGTTTCTATATCTATGGGTAAATCCCTAGTGGTGGATCGGGTGTACCGATCCTCTTATGTCCTCTTGATAGGGTAGGATCCTTGGACATACTTGGTCATTTCAGTTATGATAGATTTGGTGTTGTTTGAGATAGTTGAAGTATACTAGTAGTTCTACATGCACAACTTTGCTTATAAAAATTTATAGGAGAGCTACAATGAATATTTATAGTTGTCCGACAGACTTAAGATTTATCTCATCATCGGTATCACGTTTTTGCTATGTGTGATTGAATGTGGGGACCATTGGGTCTAGTTTTGTCGTTCTTAAGGTTTGTCTACAATCACAACTACTGATCTAGCATTTTGACAGTATTGTTAGAGATGTATCACTCTCTAGGTGGTTACTTGATCATTTCCTTCTTTAGGTTAGATAAGTTTGATTCTCTCTTGATGGGTACCCGATGTCTAAAGATCATATTTTTATAACTTAAGCTTGTAAAAAGATTGTGTTGTGAAAAGGGAATCGTGATAAGATTTGTGATAGTTTGTGCATTATGAGTATGTGGTAGTTTGTTCAGGTTCATTTCTGGTTGTGGCCGATATTTGTTCAGAATTTTCTCGTGGATATTTATGAAAAGATTCGCCTTGAAGATTGTGGTATGGTCTAATGTGTTTCTGTAACACCCCGTATCCTAGACAGACCAGAATGCAGATTTGAGAAGCTATAGGTGCCACATACGGGCACCACCTACGGAACGGTGACCCACGGTCCGTCCTGGTGGTCCGTGGTTCACCAACTGGAGCCCCTCCCAGAAAAAACCCAGAAAATTATTCTAATCCAGACCTACGCCAGGACCTACGGACCGTAGGTCAGACCACGGTCCGTGGTCCAGGGCTGTAGGTCGGACACCAGATTTCTAGCCCAGAACTCCAGAAAATTCAGCCAAGGCATGACCCACGGCCAGGACCTACGGACTGTAGGTCAGACCACGGTCCGTGGTCTTGGTCCGTGGATCGTGGCCTTCAGGTCCAAGCCCCAGACGCCAGTCGACGGACGACTAGCACGGACCGTCGGTCCAGCCACGGTCCGTCAGTCTGGTTCGTCGGTTGGTCCGACAACAGTTAAGTCAGGGGTCTTTTGGTCTTTTCCTTATGCCTTGGACCCCTAAACTACGTCGTTTAACCCCTAAACTACGTAGTTTTGGTAAGTTTAAGCCTAGTAACTTGATTAGAACTTACCCTAGTAAATTCATTCTCCAAAATTTAGTAAACTCAGAGCAAAAAGAGGAGAAAGAGTCGACCAGCCCTAGTCCAAGAACGCAGCAAGGTTTCTTCAGTTCCAACTCCGAAATCAAAAGATTTCTCCGTGGAATTCATCACCAGGTATGTGGGATTTCACTACTGGGTGTCTTTCGCCCATTAGGTCCCTAGAATTCAGTCAGAATCTTGATTTCCTTGATATTATCTAGACCTAGGGTTTCTTGAATGTTAGAAATTGTTGGGTTTTAGCTGTTAGAACAATCCAAATCAGATTATCATGTTGTTGCTCTGTTTCTTGCATGAAATTCAGAACCCTAGCTATGTAGTTCATGAATTACACATGCTAGGCCAGCTATTTCAGTTATATACATGCTTCAGTTTACGAATGTCATATTATCAGATATAATTATTGCATTCTCAGAGTTTACATGTCAGAACATCGAGCTATCCATGTTTTACAGAATTCAGTCATAATGTGTTACATACATATTCAGTTGGGAGTAGACCTAACACCAAGTTGGACTAGGGTTCAGCGTACCCGTATAGTCCCAGAACTACGTGCCTCCGTAGGTTGTAAGTCCCCTCTATGGGCATCATTTTAGTGATCACGCCAGTATGCCTTTATACCTCTGGCAAGGTATATTGGGTCCTCTCGATGGGGTGTATACATCGGACTCCACATTTAGCTCATGTGATTTTATGTCGGTTATTAGTAGATCCTACAGTACAGTCAGATTCTAGTGCATTGATCAGGTTATCAGTTACAGTTCAGTATTCAGACTCATCATATCATGTACTTGGTCATTGCATTCAGTTAGCTCAGTATTCAGTAAATCTCAGTATTTACATTCAGTTCAGATTATATAATTGCTCAGTTAAATGCTTTGTTCAGTTATGTTATTATTCAGTTTTACTCTATCCTGCATGTTCAGTACCTTTCAAGTACTGACGCATACTCTGCGCTACATCTTCTCGTGATGTAGGTTCATGTTCATAGCCTCCAGATCATGCATAGATCGGTTCTCGATCTTCAGCTCAGCAGTATCAGTGGTGAGTCCTCATTCTCCGAGGACGACATACAAGTTTCCTTTGCTTTTAGTCTTAGTTTTCAGTTTTTGCTAGATTTAGATGGGGAATGTCCCAGCATTTCTAATCAGTTAGAGGCTTTATTTCAGACATAGTTAGAATCAGCTTTAGTATTTGAGTTTGACTTTTCAGTTATTGTCAAACTCTCCGCATTTATATATTCAGATGTAGTATATGTATTCCCCATCATTTCAGATTTATCTTATGATTAGCTTCCGCTCAGTGTTTAGTGATTCAGTTAGCTTTTAATAGGCTTATGTCATGCCAGCAGGGTTAGCTTGGGGTCCCTCGTGATCCTAGGTCCCGTGTCTGTGTCCTGGGGGGTAGCTTCGGGGCGTGACAAACTTGATATTAGAGCATTTGGCTTAAGTGTCCTAGGATGTCTGAAAAGCCGCACTAAGTAGAGTCTTTTTCATGGGTGTGAAGGGCACCACATCTAATGAGGAGGAAGCTACGAAGTGTTTTAGGAAAGCCTCACTTTCTTGATATTCTTATCGTGCGTTAGTATGATCTCTCTTTAACTCATCGTTATGCATTTCAGATCATGCCTCCTCGTAGAGCTAACGCAAGGAATGCTAACGCAGCTCCTCCAATCCCAGATCAGGAAGTTTCAGAATGCTATCCAATTTTTGGCTCAAAGTGTGACTAACCAGAACAATCAGCAGTTTCCAGCTCCTACAAATGCTAATGTTGGGTCAGCTGCAACTAGAGTTCATGATTTTGTTAGGATGAATCCGCCTCAGTTTTAGGATCACAGATTGGTGAGGATCCCCAAAACTTCATAGATGAGGTCAAGAATATCTTTGGAGTGATGCAAGTGACAGGTAGTGATAGGGTTGAGTTGGTATCCTATCAGCTTAAAGATGTAGCTCATATCTGGTATACTCAATGGAAAGAGAACAGGGGTACAGATGCAGTTCCTATCACTTGGGAATACTTTAGTGAGAATTTTCTAGACAGGTTCTTCCCAAGAGAGTTGAGGGAGGCAAGAGCTCAAGAGGTCATGAATTTGAGACAAGGTAACATGACAGTCCAAGAGTATGGACTCAAGTTCACCCGACTCTCCAGGTATGCTCCTCACATGGTTGCCGATTCCAGGGCTCAAATGAATAAGTTTCTGTATGGAGTGTCAGAGTTAGTGAAAACAGAGTGCAGAAATGCTATGTTGCTGGAAAATATGAACATCTCTAGGCTTATGACTCATGCTCAGCAGGTTGAGGGAAATAAGCTTAAGAAAATAGCTAAGGACAACAAGAAAGCTAGAACAGCTAACTATGAGTACTCTCAACAAAAATCGGGTGGTGGAAATCTCTCTCTGTTTCAGCAGAAATCTTCAGCTCCGGCACCTTCATCAGCTAGTGTTCCTTCCTCCAGGTTCCGACAGGATCAGAAAGGTAGGGCATCAGGCTCTAAACCTCAGGGGAGTGTTTCAGGTACTAGAACCTACCCAACTTGTCCTAAGTGTGGTAGAACCATTCGGGCGAGTGTCTTGCAGGAAAGGAAGGATGTTTTGGGTATGGTCACACTGGTCACAGGTTGAGAGATTGTCCTTCTTCTAAGAAGGGTCAATGAAGTAATAATAGTAGAGCTCAGTCTACAACTTCAGCAGCACTAGCAGGTCTCCCGACTCAGCAATGTAACTCATGTGGTACAGGTGGCGGTCAGCGCCAAAATAGGTTGTATGCTCTTCAGGCTCACTAGGATCAGGAAGATTCTCCTGATGAGGTCACTGTACGTTACGAGTTTTTAACTTAGATGTTTATGCTTTGTTAGATCCAGGGGCTACTCTTTCCTTTGTAACTCCTTATATAGCAGTCAAATTCGATGTTAGTCCAGAAACTCTCTCAGACCCTTCTCAGTCTCTACTCCAGTTGGTGACCCATTTATAGCTAGATGGGTATACCAAAATTGCCCTGTCACAGTCTCTCAGAAAGTCACCTTAGCAGATCTTGTAGAGTTAGCAATGGTAGACTTTGATATCATTCTAGGCATGGATTGGTTACATTCCTGTTATGCCTTAGTCGATTGTAGAGCTAGGATTGTTCGTTTTCAGTTTCATGACAAATCACTATTAGAATTGAAGGGTAGTAGCTTAGCGCCTATGGGTCAATTCATTTCTTACCTTAAGGCCAAAAAGATGATCTCTAAGGGTTATCTCTATCATCTAGTTCGGGTTAAGGATTCAAGATCTGAAACCCTATTTCTTGAGTCAGTTCCAGTAGTTAATGAATTCCCAGAAGTGTTTCCAGAAGATCTTCTCGGAGTTCCTCCCGAAAGGGAAATAGACTTCGGAATTGATCTCCTTCCAGATACCCAGCCTATTTCTATTCCTCCTTAATGAATGACTCCAACTGAGCTTAAGGAATTGAAAAAGCAGTTGAAAGACCTTCTAGATAAGGGCTTCATCAGACCTAGTATTTCGCCATGGGGTGCCCCAGTGTTGTTTGTGAAAAAGAAAGATGGTTCTCTCAAGATGTGCATTGACTATTGGTAGTTGAACAAAGTCACAATCAAGAATAAGTATCCCATCCCCAGGATTGATGACTTGTTTGACCAACTTCAGGGTGCTAGTAATTTTTTGAAGATAGACCTCAGACCCAGTTATCATCAGTTCAGAGTCAGAGATAGTGACATTCTGAAAACAGCCTTCAGAACTCGGTATGGTCATTATGAATTTGTAGTCATGTCATTTGGACTAACCAATGCTCCTGCAGTTTTATGGATTTGATGAACAGAGTGTTCAAGCAGTATTTGGACTTGTTCGTTATCGTCTTTATTGATGATATCCTCATTTACTCTAGGAATGAGGAAGAACATGCGACTCATTTTAGAGTTGTTCTGCAAACTCTCAAAGATCGCCAATTGTTTGCTAAGTTTAGCAAATGTGAGTTTTGGTTACAATCAGTTGCTTTCCTCGGGAATATAGTATCTTGCGAAGGGATCCGAGTGGATTCTCCGAAAATAAAAGCGGTGAAACAATGGCCCAGATCTACCTATCCTACAGATATCAGAAATTTCTTGGGTCTAGCAAGTTATTACAGAAGGTTCGTGGAAGGATTTTCATCCATAGCCTCTCCATTGACTAAGTTGACTCAGAAAAAGGTTAAGTTTCAGTGGTTAGATGATTGTGAGAAAAGCTTCGTAGAACTGAAAACTAGGTTGACTACAACTCCAATTTTGACTCTACTAGAGGGTTCAAACGGTATTGTTATCTATTGTGATGCGTCCAGAGTCGACCTAGGTTGTGTGTTGATGCAGTGAGGTAAGGTTATAGCTTATGCTTCTAGACAACTTAAGGTGCATGAGAAGAATTATCTGACTCATGACCTCGAGCTTGCAGCAGTGGTGTTTGCATTTAACATTTGGAGACATTACTTGTATGGTGTTCACATAGATATGTTCACAGACCATAAAAGCCTTCAGTATGTGTTCACCCAGAAAGAGTTGAATCTTCGCCAGAGGAGATGGCTTGAGTTCCTCAAGGATTATGAAATGAATGTGCTTTACCATCCTGGTAAGGACAATGTAGTAGCAGATGCCCTTAGCAGACTGTCTATGGGTAGTGTAGCACATGTTGAGGAAGAAATAAAAGAACTAGCAAAAGATGTTCACAGGCTTGCTCACTTGGGAGTTCACCTTATGAGCATATCAGATGATGGTGTAATAGTTTAGAATGGGTCAGAATCTTCATTGGTAGCGGAGGTTAAGGAAAAGCAGGACAGTGATCCGATATTGCTTCAACTAAAGGGTGCAGTCCACCAGCAGAGAGTTGAGGTATTCTCCCAAGGGGGAGATGGTGTGCTTCGCTATCAGGGTCGATTATGTGTTCCTAAGGTGGGTGAGTTGAGACAACAGATTCTTGCAGAAGCCCATAACTCCAGGTATTGTATTCATCCAGGCGCCACTAAGATGTACCGATCTGCAGGAGGTGTTTTGGTGGAATGGCATAAAGAGGGATATAGCAGGTTTTGTGGCTAAGTGCCCCAATTGTCAGCAATTGAAGGTAGAACATCAGAAACCAGGGGGTATGACTCAAGAGATCAAAATTCCTACTTGGAAGTGGGAAGTGATCAACATGGACTTCATTACAGGTTTACCTCGTACTCGCAGACATCATTACTCCATTTGGGTGATCGTAGACAAAGTTACTAAGTCTACACGCTTTTTGGCTCTTAAGACTACGGACTCGGTGGAGGACTACGCCAAGCTTTACATTAATGAGATAGTCAGGTTGCATGGGGTTTCTTTGTCGATCATCTCAGATAGAGGTCCTCAGTTTACCTCTCATTTCTGGAAGTCATTTCGGAAAGGTCTTGGTACTCAGGTTAATCTTAGCACAACGTTTCATCCGCAGACGGATGGTCAGGCAGAGCGTACAATTCAGACCTTAGAGGACATGTTGAGAGCTTGTGTGATCGACTTCAAGGGTAGTTAGGATGATCACCTTCCTCTTATATAGTTCGCCTACAATAATAGCTACCATTCCAGCATTCAGATGGCCCCTTATGAGGCATTGTATAGGCGTAGATGTAGATCTCCAGTTGGTTGGTTTGGAGTAGGTGAAGCAGCCTTGATAGGATCAGATTTGGTTAATGATGCTATGGAAAAAGTGCAGCTCATTAGAGATAGACTTAAGACAGCCCAGAGTCGCAAGAAGTCCTATGCAGATGTAAAGAGAAGGGACTTGGAGTTCCAAGTTGATGATTGGGTTTTCTTGAAAGTGTCACCTATGAAGGGGGTGATGAGGTTTGGAAAGAAAGGAAAGCTCAGTCCTAGATATGTAGCCCCTTAGAAGGTCTTGAAAAGGGTTGGTAAAGTGGCTTACGAGTTAGAGTTGTCAGCAGAACTAACAGCAGTGCATCCGGTCTTTCATGTTTCGTTGTTGAAGAAATGTGTGGGTGATCCAGCATCCATAGTACTTTTAGAGAGTGTGGCTGTGAAAGATAGTGTCACTTATGAGGATGTGCCAGTTGAGATTCTTGATCGTCAGGTTAGAAGGTTGAGAAACAAAAAATTCGCTTCAGTTAAGGTTTTGTGGAGGAGTCAGTCCGTAGAGGGAGCTACTTGGGAAGCAGAAGCAGCCATGAAGGCCAAGTATCCTCATCTCTTTCCTTCCGATTCCATTCCAGCTTGAGGTAATAGTTCCTCTTCAGTTTTGCAGTCATTCATGCGCAGATTCAGTCTTAGTATCATGTTCCTTCAGTTTGTACTTGCATTTTCAGCGTATTTTCATGTCCTTGGAACTCAGTTCAGTCAAAAATAAGTTTTCAAAAATTAGTGGTTAGGTTTGCAGCTCTTTTCCTCCATATTCAGCTAGTTTAGTCTTCATTCGAGTATGAATGTTCCGAAGGGGGAGATAATGTAACACCCCGTATCCTAGACAGACCAGATTGCAGATTTGAGACACTACAGGTGCCACCTACGGACCGTGGGGTGACCCACGGTCCGTCCTGGTGGTCCGTGGTTCACCAACTGGAGCCCCTCCCAGAAAAATCCCAGAAAATTACTCTAAGTCCATACCTACGGAACGTAGGTCAGACCACGGTCCGTGGTCCAGGGCCGTAGGTCGGACCCCAAATTTCTAGCCAAGAACTCCAGAAAATCCAGCCAAGGCATGACCCACGGCTAGGACCTACAGACCGTAGGTCAGACCACGGTCCGTGGTCTAGGTCCGTGGATCGTGGCCTTCAAGTCCAAGCCCCAGACGCTAGTCGACGGACTACCAGAATGAACCTTCGGTCCAGCCATGGTTCGTCGGTCTGGTTCGTCGGTTGGTCCGACAGTAGTTAAGTCAGGGGTTTTGGTCTTTTCCTTATGCGTTGGACCCCTAAAGTACATCATTTAACCCCTAAACTACGTAGTTTTGGTCAGTTTAAGCCTAGTAACTTAATTAGAACTTACCCTAGTCAATTCCTTCTCCAAAATTTATCAAACTCAGAGCAAAAAGAGGAGAAAGAGTCAACCAGCCCTAGTCCAAGAACGCAGCATGGTTTCTTCAGTTTCAGCCCCGAAATGGAAAGCTTTCTCCGTGGAATTAATCACCAGGTATGTGGGATTTCACTAGTGGGTTTCTTTCGCCCATTAGGTCCCTAGAATTCAGTCAGAATCTTGATTCCCTTGATATTATCTAGACCCAGGGTTTCTTGAATGTTATAAACTGTTGGGTTTTAGCTGTTAGAACGATCCAAATCAGATTATCATGTTGTTGCTAGGTTTCTTGCATTAAATTCAGAACCCTAGCTATGTAGTTCCTTTAGTTCATGAATTACAAATGATAGGCCAATTATTTCAATTATATACATGCTTCAGTTTACGAATGTCATATTATCAGATATAATTGTTGCATTCTCAAAGTTTGCATGTCTAAACATCGAGTTATCCATGTTTTACAGAATACAGTCATAATGTGATACATACATATTCAGTTGGGAGTACACTTAACACCGAGTTGGACTAGGGTTCAGCGTACCCGTATAGTCCCAGAATTACGTGTCTCCATAGGTGTAAGTCCCCTCTGTGGGCATCATTTTAGTGATCACGTCAGTCATGCCTTTATACCTATGGCAGGGTATATTGGATCCTCTCGATGGGGCATATACATCAGACTCCACATTTAGCTCATGTGGTTTTATGTCGGTTATTAGTAGCTCCCACAGTACAGTCAGATTCTAGTGCATTGACTAGGTTATCAGTTACAGTTCAGTATTCAGACTCAGCGTATCATGTACTTGGTCATTGCATTCAGTTAGCTCAGTATTCAGTGTATCTCAGTATTTACATTCAGTTCAGATTATATTATTGCGCAGTTAAATGCTTTGTCCAGTTATGTTATTATTCAGTTTTACTCTATCATGCATGCTAAGTACCTTTCAAGTACTGACGCTTACTCTGCGCTACATCTTCTCGTGATGTAGGTTCAGGTTCACAGCTTCCAGATCACGCATAGATCGGTTCCCGATCTTCAGCTCAGTAGTATCAGTGGTGAGTCGTCATTCTCCGAGGACGACATACAAGTTTCCTTTGCTTTTAGTCTTAGTTTCAGTTTTTGCTAGATTTAGCTGGGGCATGTCCCAACATTTCTAGTCAGTTAGAGGCTTTATTTCAGACATAGTTAGAATCAGCTTTAGTATTTGAGTTTGACTATTCAGTTGTTATTAAACTCTCCGCATTTATATATTCAGATGTAGTATGGGTATTCCCCATCATTTCAGATTTATCTTATGATTAGCTTCCGCACAGTGTTTAGTGATTCAGTTATCTTTTAGTATGCTTATGTCATGTCAGCAGGGTTAGCTTTGGGTCACTCGTGATCCTAGGTCCCGTGTCCGCGTCCTAGGGGTAGCTTCGGGGCGTGATAGTTTCGGTTCAGATTTTATTCATAGGTTAGTCTGTGGCTTGGTAATCACTCCTGATTTGTAGATCTGCCAAAGTTTGATTTGAAAGTTTAGTTCTTAGTAGTTGATCTTGATGAAATGGTCTTAAGGAGGAGCCCACTTAGAGAGAAGAACACTGACCAGTAGGTCATAACTTAGACTTTTGGTAACATCGGCTATTCTTTCTTCTTCTTCCTTATGTTCGAGGACAAACATGGTTTTTAGTAGAGGATAATGTAATGACCCGTTAGGCCATTTTGAGAACTAGTCATCTCTCTTTCATAAAGGACCCATTCCGTAAATTTTTAATGGAAATTTAGAATTACTCATTTAACAATGGTTATTTAATTAGCAGGTAAATTTTTAATATTTAATTTTAGTAATTAGTTAATGGGTCAAGTCCATAATTTATTTAATACCCTATACTACTTGACCCATGTGTTGAAGTAAGTTAGTAGGGTTTTATAATTTTAGACTATACAATTTAAGAGGAAAAAGAGACCTGGAAAACAAGAACGGCGACAATCACTTCGGCAAATTCCAAACTTACCGACCAATTTACACCAGGTAAACCAAACCTAATCTTGTATTGTGTATATGAATGAATAGTCTATTATAACAATGTTGGTTTGGAAAGTGAAATTGAATTTGAATAACCTATGCTAACGTTTTCTTGGTGGAAAATTGTTAATGGCTATTAATGGCATGATGATTGGGCAATGATTGACCTTTTTAGGATTAATCATTAGGAATTAAGAATTTATATATAGGAATTAGGAATGGGATATGCAGTAGTGTCACTGTAAGTTGATTGAGTTGTGCGGTCAATATGTTTCCGTAACTAACCGATTGTACTTTATTTTTTTTATTATTGTATTATGAATCAAATTTTAATATATTGGTATATGTAATTAAATATTAGTTGTAGGGTATTATGTGAATACCATTAGATTTATGATATTGGATAAATTGGGATTTAACCCTAGTCTTGAAACTTAAGAACTTGATTATTGATTTGGGTGAGTTTTTGGGTCTAGTCTAAACCTATAGTAATATAGGTGTTGCTAATTTCGAAATCTTATTGTGATTATATACTTGAATTGATTGCATTGATTTGGAAGCTCAACGAAGAGGGAAGGCTCAAGTCCCGGAGTGTATTGTTGATTAATTGAGGCAAGTGAATTTCTAAACCCTGGTTAAGTGCATAGAATCGTGTATTTCCTTGTGGTGGGGAGTAATGAGACTTGGTTATGGGTTGCCTTGTCCATATTGAATAATTCTAATAATGAAAAAGGGGTAATAAAAGGTAATGTGATTAATTGTTGTTGTGTGATGTGTTGAGAATGGTTTGAAAGGCTTATTGACTCATTGTTGATGTTGCATCACGATTGTATTGTTATGAATTGTACATTATTATGAAAATGGTCATATCCTCATTATTTATGTGAACATGTCATTTGCATTGGTTCTGAGACATGGTTGTGATAAATGTTATGTGGATTGAGGAAGAATGAGAAATTAAAGAGGATGTACCATTTCGAGGGACGTGTCGCGCGCCACGACGGATACTATTCTCGAGGGACATATCGCGCGCCGCGATGGATACTATATATCGAGGGTCGTGTCGCACGCCGCGATGGATGTAAGGACAAATATGTCCCCCATGGGTCCCGAACTGAGAGACAGCGGGTGTGTATCGTTAGGTCAGACATGCATCACTATACTTGACATTGTATTTTATTGTATTGCACATCTTTATCATTGGTGAACTTGATCTTGTGTGTTGTTGATCTTGTGAGTGCCTTTTTGTGTTGTTGATCTTGTGAGTGCCTTTCTGTGGAACTTGTGAATGATGAATATTGAGTTTTTTGTTGAGGATATGTAATTGTTAGAGTGTTGTTGTTGAGCTGTGAGCTAGGTAAATTTTAAACTGTTAGGTTGGACTGGTTTTATGTAGGTTGTAGTTGTGGAGGTTCGGTTGGGGTGGTAAGGAGTACTCGTATTCTATTCCCTTAGCTTCTGTTTAGAAGTTTACTTGTTGAGTACCGTGTGGTTTGGTACTCCCCCTTGCTTCTACATTTTTGTAGGTTACTAGCCCAGATCTTCGTGATACTTTCTCTTTTCTTCTTGTCTGAGGCTTCTTGTGGAGGTTTGTGTGGTAGCTGCTTGTCATCTCAGTGGACCTTCTTACTCCTATTTATGATCTTGTTCTATTCTAGAAACAATGTCATTTGAGACTTGTATTTTTCTTTTGAATCAATTGTAATAATGTAGAGGCCTTTGTACACGTTACAACCAGGTTTTGGGGGTGTTATTAAGTTACTTATATTTTATTTCCGTACTTTATCTTAATGGTTGAGTTTTAGGCTGACTTGTCTTGGTGGAATAAGATGAGTGCCATCACGTCCATTTTTGGGTCGGGACAGTATCCTTGCATACAAACTGAGTTACTATTGCATTTTTCAATACATTGAGTTACTTTCTACTGTTTTAAAATTTTTCCATATATTGCCTCTTTTATAGTTGTTTTATACTTGAGTATCTTGAGTTGAGTATCTTGAGTTGTGTATCTTGAGTTGAGTACCTTTGAGTTGAGTATTATATCTTTGAGTTGAGTATCTAATCTTTGAGTTGAATATCTTATTCTTGAGTTGAGTTGAGTTGAGTAAGTTGAGAAGAGGTAAGTATGTTTCCTTTTTATCAAGTTAGAAACTTTCTTGCACCAGGAATATTCCAAAAATAGGAGTTCAAGCCTATGTTTATGCTTTATAATTCCCCTTACATGCTCGTGCATTCCACGTACTGAGCCATTTGGCCTACATCATTTCATGATGCAGATACAAGTATTCAGGATTATCAACAGGCGTTTCGCTTGTACCACTTACAGTTCCAGTTAGCTATGGTGAGCCTCCTTGCTTATGAAGGATTTCATTTACTTTTCAGTTTCATCAGGATGTCGTGGGTCTTGTCCCGACTCCCATCTTTGTCATTTAGAAGCTTCATAGATAGACAATAGAGTTTTAGAATTCTGTTCATTTATTTTGTTAAATGTTTTCAAGACTTAAGTTGCCTATTTATGGCGAGTTGAATATAATATTCTTATTCAGATTTATCTATTCAGTATTGTTCAGATTATTTTAAAGTTGAGTATTTGAAGTGAACTCAGTTTTGAAGCTTTTGTATGCTTGAGTTAGTCTTCCTGTAACACCCCAGAAATTTTTTGAGCTAAGACTCGAACCATTCTTCGTTGTGAATAGGATTTTACCGAGGAATTTAAAATTTCTTAAGTGTTAAGGTCACTAGATGTAGCACCTTGAGTTCCAAAAAGAAATAAATTGGAAATAGCAATATCTGAAATTTTGCAAGTTATGCTTAAGTTATGAGTTTTGGGTCCACTTCAAATAACCATAACTCATAGTACATGATGTGTTAGGTGGGCTACAACATAGCTAATTAAAGGTCTTTGAATTATCTTTCTAACTCCACCGAGTTTGCTAAGTTTCGAGGTCGGATGAGTGAGATATGCCCTTTTGAAGTCAAGCTGTCCAAACAAGGAAAGTTACCCGAAAATAGTAAGGGGTATTTTGGTCTTTTCCTTACCAAATCAGATTTAATTTATTTTTAGTAAGGTTTTAAGGGTCTAATCCTATTAGGTTCAGTTTTATAACCCTAATATATGCCTAGGGTTTTAGTTGAGAGTTCAAAAAGAGAAAAGAGGAGAGGATCAAAGCGTTCGTCGAGGTTCTTGAGTTTTGTTGCGGATTTTCGCTATGGGTTTGATCCCTAAGAGGTATGTAAGCTCCCATAGTTTTGGATTTGTTCACCCACACGCTAATCATGAGTTGCTTTGCGAATCTATCCATAAATATTGAGCAATGTAATTTCTTGATGAGTTCTTGATAAGTGTTCTTGAAGTTTTCTTATCGATTAAGTTTTGATGTAAGATTCTATTTGGATCAACTTCAAACAACGATATCTATTATAATATAAAGAGTTACGTGATCCATAACATATCCAATTAAAGGTATTTGAATCTACTTTCCAACGCCACCAATTTTGCGTCAATCCAATTTATGAGTACAAATTTATGACTATTTTAGTAACCTATACAATGCTGTTACGAATTTAGCCAACGAAAAAACATTAAAAGGGGTTGTTTTTGTTTTTTTACCTCCAAGAAAACCCTAAATGAATTTCTTGACTAATAAAAGGCTCAAAACAATCAGATTTTCATCTTTTAATCCATCATTCTCTTCTCTCTCAAACCCGAGGGCAAAACCCTAAGGAAAAATTAATATAGAAGACTCCATTCAAGATTCTTCCAATCTTTTTCAAGATTCTTTCAATCTTTTTCAAAATTCTTCTTCAAGATAAGTCTTTCTCCAAGAATTCCATTCTTTCAACTCAAATTCCTCCATACAATTATGAATCACTAATGAAAATCATAATTCTTGGTCATAGAGATTTGAAGAAACTAATTCAAGAATCTCAAGAAAGGTTTTCTTGATCGTTTACCTTCAAGCTAGGGTTTCAAGGCTTCTAATCAAGTTCTTCTTCAAGATTTTTCAAGATTTTTCAAGATTCTTCAAGAACCTTGTTCTTCCAAGTATGTAAGACTATCATAGTGTTGGACTAGTTCTTCCTCACGCCCTACATCTACTTTCAGATCAGTAAAAGAGTAATCTACGATATTTTCCCTAGATTTGAGTATTCTTGAGATAAGTTGATTTTGAGTTCTTGAGTTCATGTTTCTTTTAAAAGCTCTATTCCTAATTATCAAATTGCTATATTGTTATTGAGATCCTTCATATCATGAACCATAACTCTTGAATTCATAATTCAAATTCAAGAGAGAGTTAAGAGTAGAGTTCAAGAAAGTCTTTGAGTTCAATTGTGGATCCTTTGAGATCAACTATCAATTT
>JAJONR010006448.1:0-27225 GCA_029582245.1 Solanum etuberosum
AGCATATAACTGAGCAATGATATGATATAAGCATGGTACTATACTGAGAATACTGAACATGAACTAACTAAATGCAATGACCAAGTTTATAACATGCTGAGACTGAAATCAGACTGTAAGTGATAACATGGTCAATGCAATAGAATCTGACTGTGAGGGAGCTACTAATAACCGACATAAAACCACATGAGCTAAATGTGGAGTCCGATGTATACGCCCCATCGATAGGACCCAATATACCCTGCCAGAGGTATAGAGGCATGACTGGCGTGACCACTAAAATGATGCCCACAGAGGGGACTTACAGCCTACGGGGCACGTAGTTCTGGGACTTTGAGGGTGACTGACCCTAGTCCAACTTGGTATTAAGTCTACTCCCAATTGATTATGTAAATAACACATTATGGATGAATATATGTAATACTGGATAGCTCAAAATACTGACATGCTAACTGAAAATGCAACATTAATGTACTGATAATGAAACATTCGAATGTGAGGCATGTAGATCTGAAATAACTTACCTAGCATGTGTAATTCATGAACTAAAAGAACTACATAGCTAGGTAACTGAGTTTATAAAAGAATCTACGAAAAACAATACTAAAGTCATGATAATCTGATTAGGAACATTAAAGTAATTAATTCATAATGATCTGCTGAAATTCTAGAAATCCTAGGTCTAGATAATATGAAGGGAATCAAGAATCTGACTGAATTCTAGGGACCTAATGGGTGAAAGGAACCTACTAGTGAAATCCACATACCTGGTGATGAATTCCAAGGAGAAATCTTTCGATTTCGGGGTTGGAACTGAGGAAAACTCATTGTGTTCTTGAACTAGGGCTTGGTCGACTCTTTCTCCTTCTTCTCGTTTAACTTGATGAATTTTAGGAGAATGAGTTGACTTGGGTAAGTTCTAACTAAGTTACAAGGCTAAAACTGACTATAACCACGTAGTTTAGGGGTTAAACGACGTAGTTTAGGTGTCCAACGCATAGGGAAAAGACCAAACGACCCTTGACTTAAAAGCTGTCAAGGTCACCGACGGACCAGACAAATGGATCAGGGATGGACCGACGGTCCATTCTGGTTGGCCGTCGAATGGCGTATGGGGCTCGGACCTAAATACCACGATCCACGGACCTGGACCACGGTCCATGGTCTGACCTACGGTCCGTAGGTCCGGCCGTGAGTCGTACCTTTGCTGGATTTTCTGGGGTTCTGGAGAGGTGGTTGCAGGTGTCCCAACACGGACCCCACCTACATTCCGTGGGTCACCCTACCGTCCATATGTGGCCCCGTCGGTGTCACCTACAACTTCTAAAATTTATGCACTTTGGTAGTTCTACCATACGGGGTGCTACATTATTTCCCCCTTGGGAACATTCATCCTCGAATGAAGACTAAACTAGCTGAATATGGAGGGAAAGAGCTGCAAAGCCTACCACTAATTTCTGAAAACATAAATTTGACTAAACTAAGTTCCAAGAAAATGCAAATAGGCTGAAAATGCAAGTACAAATTGAAAGAATATGATAATAAGACTGAATCTGCATATGAATGACTGAAAATCTTAAGAGGAACTATTACCTCAAGCTGGAATGGAATCGGAAAGAAATAGATGAGGATACTTGGCCTTCATGGCTGCTTCTGCTTCCCAAGTAGCTCCCTCTACGGACTGACTCATCCACAAAACCTTAACTGAAGCGACTTCTTTGTTTCTCAACCTTCTAACCAGGTGATCAAGACTCTCAACTGGCACATCCTCATAAGTGAGACTATCTTTCACAGCCACACTCTCTAAATGTACTATGGATGCTGGATCACCCACACACTTCTTCAACAACGAAACGTGAAAGACCGGATGCACTACTGCTAGCTCTGCTGGAAACTCTTACTCGTAAGCCACTTTACCAACCCTTTTCAAGATCTTGTAAGGGCCTACATACCTGGGACTGAGCTTCCCTTTCTTGCCAAATCTCGTCACCCCCTTCATCGGTGACACTTTCATGAAGACCCAATCATCAACTTTAAACTCCAAGTTCCTTCTCCTTACATTTGCATAGGACTTCTGGCGATTCTGGGCTGTCTTAAGTCTATCTCTGATGAGCTGCACTTTTTCCACAGCATCATGAACCGAATCTGGCCCTATCAAGGCTGATTCAGCTACTTCAAACCAACCAACTAGAGATCTACATCTACTCCCATACAATGCGTCATAAGGGGCCATCTGAATGCTGGAATGGTAGCTATTATTGTAGGCGAACTCTGTAAGAGGAACGTGATCATCCCAACTACCCTTGAAGTTGATCACACAAGCTCTCAACATGTCCTCTAAGTTCTGAATGGTACACTCTTCCTGACCATCCATCTGCGGATGAAATGCTGTGCTAAGATTAACCTGAGTACCAAGACCTTTCTGAAATGAATTTCAGAAATGAGAGGTAAACTGAGGACCTCTCTATGAGACGATAGAAAAAGGAACCCCATGCAACGTGACTATCTCATTAATGTAAAGCTTGGTGTAGTCCTCCGTCGTGTCTGTAGTCTTGACAGCCAAAAAGCACGCAGACTTAGTGACTCTAACAACTATCACCCAAATGGAGTCATGTTGTCTGCGAGTACGAGGTAAACCTGTAATGAAGTCCATGTTGATCACTTCCCACTTCTAAGTAGAAATGTTGATCTCTTGAGTCATACCCCCTGGTTTCTAATGTTCTACCTTCACTTGCTGACAATTGGGGTACTTAGCCACAAAATCTGCTATATCCCTCTTCATGCCATTCCACCAAAAGACTTCTTACAGATCACGGTACTTCTTAGTAGGGTCTGGATGAATAGAATACCTGGAATTATGGGCTTTTGCAAGAATGTATTGTCTCAACTCACCCACCTTAGGAACACATAATCGACCCTAATAGCGAAGCACACCATTTCACCCTTGGGAGAAAACCTCCACTCTCTTCTAATGAACTGCACCCTTTAGTTGAAGAAATATCGGATCATTGTCTTGCTTTTCCTTAACCTCCGCTACCAGTGAAGATTCTGACCTATTCTGAACTGTTACACCCTCATCTGATATACTCATAAGGCGAACTCCCAAGCGATCAAGCCTGTGAACATCCTTTGCTAGTTCTTTTCTTTCTTCCTCAACATGTGCTACACTACCCATAGATAGTCTGCTAAGAGCATCTGCTACTACATTGGCCTTACTAGGATGGTAAAGCACATTCATGTCATAGTCCTTGAGGAATTCAAGCTATATCCTCTGGCGAAGATTCAACTCTTTCTAGGCGAACACATACTGAAGGCTTTTATGGTCTGTGAACACATCTACGTGAACACCATATAAGTAGTGTCTCCAAATCCTTAGAGCAAACACCACTGCTGCAAGCTCGAGGTCATGAGTTGGATAATTCTTCTCATGCACCTTATGCTGTCTAGAAGCATATGTTATAACCTTACCTCGCTGCATCAACACACAACCTAGGCCAACTCTGGACGCATCACAATGGATAACATAACTGTATGAACCCTCTGGTAGAGTCCAAATAGGATTTGTAGTCAACCTAGTTTTCAGTTATGCGAAGCTTTTCTCACAATCATCTGACCACTTAAACTTAACCTTTTTCTGAGTCATCTTAGTTAATGGAGAAGCTATGGATGAAAATCCTTCCACGAACCTTCTGTAATAAACTGCTAGACCCAAGAAACTTCTGATATTTGTAGGAGAGGTAGGTCTGGGCCATTATTTCACCACTTCTATTTTCTGAGAATCCACTCGGATCCCTTCGCTAGATACTATATTCCCAAGGAAAGCAACTGATTGCAACCAAAACTCACATTTGCTAAATTTAGCAAACAACTAGTAATCTTTGAGAGTTTGCAGAACAACTCTCAAATGAGTCGCATGTTTTTCCTCATTCCTAGTGTAAATGAGGATATCATCAATAAAGACGATAACGAACAAGTCCAAATACTTCTTGAATACCCTGTTCATTAAATCCATGAAAGCTGCACGAGCATTGGTTAGTCCAAATGACATAACTACAAATTCATAATGACCATACCGAGTTCTGAAGGGTGTTTTCAAAATGTCACTATCTCAGACTTTGATTTGATGATAAACATATTTGAGGTCTGTATTCGAAAAATGACTAGCACCCTAAAGTTGGTCAAACAAGTCATCAATCCTGGGGATGGGATACTTATTATTGATTGTGACTTTGTTCAACTGGCGATAGTCAATGCACATCCTGAGAGAACCATCTTTCTTTTTCATGAAAAACACTGGTGCACCCCATGGAGAAATACTAGGTCTGATGAAGCCCTTATCTAGAAGGTCTTTCAACTGCTCTTTCAATTCCTTAAGCTCAGCTGGAGCCATTCTGTAAGGAGGAATAAAAATAGGCTGGGTATCTGGAAGGAGATCAATTTCGAAGTCCATTCCCCTTTCGGGAAGAACTTCGGGAAGATCTTATGGAAACATTTCTGGGAACTCATTAACTATTGGAACTAACTCAAGAGTTGGGGTTTCGGAGCTTGAATCCTTAACCCGAACTAGGTGATAGATATACCTCTTGGAAATCATTTTTCTGGCCTTAAGGTAAGAAATGAATCG
Source organism: Solanum etuberosum (assembly GCA_029582245.1). NCBI lineage: Eukaryota > Viridiplantae > Streptophyta > Magnoliopsida > Solanales > Solanaceae > Solanum > Solanum etuberosum. Next base: position 4,625 of record JAJONR010006448.1, read on the forward strand.
ACCCATAGGCGCTAAGCTACTACACTTCAATTCTAATATTGGTTCATCTTGAAACTGAAAACGAACAATCCTAGTTCTACAATCAACTGAGGCATAACATGAATGTAACCAATCCATGCCTAGAATGATATCTAAGTCTGCCATTTCTAACTCTACAAGATTTGCAGAGGTGACTTTCTGAGAGATTGTGACAGGGCAATTTTTGAATACCCGTCTAGCTATAACTGGGTCACCGACTGGAGTAGAGACTGAGAAGGGTTCTTAGAGAGTTTCTGGGCTAACATCGAATTTGACTGCTATAGAAGGAGTTATAAAGGAAAGAGTAGCCCCTGGATCTAACAAAGCATAAACATCTAAGTTAAAGACTCGTAACGTACCAGTGACCACATCAGGAGAATCTTCATGATCCTGGAGAACCCGAAGAGCATATAACCTGTTTTGGTGCTGACCTCCACCTATACCAGATGAGTTACACTACTGAGTCGGGCAACCTGTTGGTGCTGCTGAAGTTGTGGATTGAGCTATACCATTATTACCTCCTTGCCCCTACTTAGAAGAAGGACAATCTCTCAACCTGTGACCAGTATGACCATACCCAAAACATACTTCCTTTCCTGCAAGACACTCGCCCAGATGGTTCTTACCACACGTAGGACAACTTGGATAGGTTTTGGTACCTGAAAAACTCCCCTAGGAATTAGAGCCTGATGCCCTACCTTTCTGATCCTGTCGGAACCTGGAGGATGGCACTAGCTGATGAAGGTGCCAGAGCTGAAGATTTCTGCTAAAACTGAGAGTGATTTCCACCACCAGATTTCTGTTGAGAGTATTCATAGTTACCTGTTCTAGCTTTCTTTTTGTCCTTAGCCTGTTCCCTAAGCTTATCTCCCTCTACCTGCTGAGCGTGGGTCATAAGCCTAGAGATGTTCATGTTTTCCACAAACACAGTATTTCTACACACTATTTTCACAAAGTCGGATACCCCATACAGAAACTTGTTCATTTGAGCACTGGAATCGACAACCATGTGAGGAACATACCTGGAGAGTTGGGTGAACTTGAGTCCATACTCTTGGAGTGTCATGTTACATTGCCTCAAATTCATGAACTCCTGAGTTATTGCCTCCCTCAACTTTCTTGGGAAGAACCTGTTCATAAGAGTTCACACTAAAGCATTCCCAAGTGATAGGAGTTGGATCTGTACCCCTTTTCTTTTTTCATTGAGTATACCAGATATGAGCTACATCCTTAAGCTGATAGGATTCCAACTCTACCCTATCATTACATGTCACTTTCATCACTCCAAATATCTTCTTGACCTCATCTAAGAAGTTTTGGGGATCCTCACCAATCTGCGATCCTAAGAACTCAGGTGGATTCATCCTAATAAAATCACGAACTCTAGTTGCAGCTGACCCAACATTAGCATTTGCAAGAGCAGGAATCTGTTGGTTGTTTTGCTTAGTCACACTCTAAGCCAAAAGTTGGATAGCTCCGATACTCTACATTCAAAACTTCCTGATCTGGGATAGGAGGAGCTGCGTTAGCATTCCTTGCATTAGCTTTACGAGGAGTCATGATCTGAAATGCATAACGACGAGTTAGAAGTAGATCATACCCATGCAATGATAAGAATAGCAAGAAAGTGATGTTTTTCCTAAAATACTTCATAGCCTCCCTCTCATTAGATGTGGTGCATTTCACACCCATGAAAAGGACTCTACTTAGTGTGGCTTTTCAGACATCCTAGGACACTTAAACCTAATGCTCTGATACTAAGTTTTTCATGCCCCGAAGCTACCCCCGAGATGCGAACACGAGACCTAGGATTATGAGTGACCCCAAGTTAACCCTGAGCTGGCATTTCATAAGCATACTAAATAAACTTAAGTAAAGAAATACTGTGTGGAAGCTAAATCATGAGATAAACTGAAATGATGGGGAATACCCATAAACTATCTGAATCTATAAAACTGAGAGTTTAACAACAACTGAAAGGTCAAACTCAAATGCTAAAGTTGATTCTAACTATGTCTAAAAATAGCCTCTAACTGACTAGAAGTGCTGGGACATGCCCCAACTAAATCTAGCAAAATTTGAAACTAAGACTAAAATAGAAAGATAACATGTCACTCGTCCTCGAAGAATGAGGAATCACCACTGATGATGCTGAGCTGGAGATCGGGAACCGATCTATGCGTGATCTGACTATTGAGCACCTGAACCTACATCACGAGAAGATGTAGCACAGAGTGTGCGTCAGTACTTGAAAGGTACTGAGTATGCAAGATAGAGTAAAGATGAATAATAACATAACTGAATAAAGCATATAACTGAGCAATGATATGATATAAGCATGGTACTATACTGAGAATACTGAATATGAACTAACTGAATGCAATGACCAAGTTTATAGCATGCTGAGACTGAAATCTGACTGTAAGTGATAACATGGTCAATGCAATATAATCTTACTGTGAGGGAGCTACTAATAACCGACATAAAACCACATGAGTTAAATGTGGAGTCCGATGTATACGCCCCTTCGAGAGGACCTAATATACCCTACCAGAGGCATGACTGGCATGATCACTAAAATGATGCCCACAGAGGGGACTTACAACCTACGGGGCACGTAGTTTTGGGAATTTGAGGGTGACTAACCCTAGTCCAACTCAGTATTAAATCTACTCCCAACTGATTATGTAAATAACACATTATGCCTGAATTTCTGTAATACTGGATAGCTCCAAGTACTGACATGCTAACTGAAAATGCAACATTAATGTACTGATAATGAAACATTTGAATCTGAGGCATATATATCTTAAATAACTGACCTAGCATGCGTAATTCATGAACTAAAAGAACTACATAGCTAGGGTTCTGAGTTTATGAAAGAATTTACGCAAAACAATACAAATATCATGATAATCTTATTAGGAACATTAAAGTAAGTAATTCATAATGATCTTCTGAAATTCTAGAAACCCTAGGTCTAGATAATATGAAGGGAATCAAGAATCTGACTGAATTCTAGGGAATTAATGGGTGAAAGAAACCCACTAGTGAAATCCCACATACCTGGTGACAAATTCCACAGAGAAATCTTTCAATTTCGAGGTTGGAAATGAGGAAATCTCGCTGCGTTCTTAAACTAGGGCTTAGTCGACTCTTTATCTTTCTTCTCGTTCAACTTGATGAATTTTAGGAGAATGAGTTGACTTGGGTAAGATCTAATTAAGTTACAAGGGTAAAACTGACGAAACCACATAGTTTAGGGGTTAAACGACGTAGTTTAGGTGTCCAACGCATAAGAAAAAGACCAAACAACCCCTGACTTAAAAGCTGTCGGGGGTCACCGATGGACCGTGGATGGACCGACGGTCCATTTTGGTTGGCCGTCGAATGGCGTTTGGGGCTCGGACCTGAAGGCCACGATCCACGGACCTGGACCAAGGCCCGTGGTCTGACCTACGGTCCGTAGGTCCGACCGTTAGTCGTGCCTTGGCTTGATTTTATGGGGTTTTGGAGAGGTGGTTGCAAGTGGCCCACCACGGACCCCACCTATGGTCCGTGGGTCACCCTATGGTCTGTAGGTGGCCCTGTCAGTAATCCCATGTAATACCTTAGAAATTTGAAAGTTTGATTAAAAAGGGAAAATTCAGTTTATGGCACTGGTGCAGGAACTACGAGTCTTATCTATGGACCGTAGAAAGTCCTACGGGTCATAGAAAGAAAGTCGTAAAGTTGAGTTGAGTTTTTGGAAATGTTGAGTCTCTGAGTGGGAACTACGAGTAAACAGGACGGGACATCGTTTGGTCTACGGGTCGTAGATTGGATCTGTAAGAGTGATCCAAGCTTACTGAAATCTTGGACATGAACTTGGGTTCTACGAAAGGGGTCTACGGTCAATAAAAGGAATTACGGATCGTAGAATGGTTTAGTGGAAGTTGGATGAATTTTTGGGTTTCTAAAGTTTGTTCTATAGTTGACCAGAATTGGTCGTAGGAAGTTCTATGTACTGTTGGTCGGAATCATAGTTCACTTAGGGCAGTTTTAATGAAGGATGTTTGGTCTTGTCTTACCCAACTAACCCCTATACTATGTCATTTTGGACCTATAACTACCCCTATAGGTGATTTTCAATTCATAAATCAATCTAAACCCTCTCATTCTCTCAAATTCCCAAATCTCATCCAAGTTCATCCCCTCCAATTCTCTCTCAAGTTCAACGAAGAAAAGCTAGAGTTTCAATCTTCAAGGTTTTCAATCTCCATTTCTTTTAGGTTTTGATTTCTATGGTATGTGGGAATTAACAAATGGATTCCATTCATCCATTGGGTTCTAATGATCTTCAACCTTCAAACTCAATTTCACCCAATTAAATTAGGGTTTATCTCAATCTTCATGGGTTCTTTCTTATTATGATTCAATTGCTTATTTTCGATCTTATTACGTATGATTTGATTCACTCAGATGATTTTCATATGGACCCATGACTTTTACTTGATTTCGACCATTAATTTATGAACAAAGCTTATGAACTTATGAATGATGATTTATGAAAGTTGTGCATGCCTTATGATAATGATGTTTTATGAACTAAGGATGCTTTTGAGATAAGTATAAATGAATTGTGAAAGGTTTTCTCACATATTATAAAATCATGGTTGTGAAAGATTTTTTCGTATATTTATGAATCATGATTTAAAGGAGTTTATCTATAATTGACTTTATAGTTTGGATTGGTATTTTTACTAATGCCTTTCCTAATGATATGCTTGATAATTGACTTTATCTATTCTGTTGGGATTTAACTTAGAACCGAGAGAACTTGATGTGGAGGCTCAAATAGGGTAGTCTCTAGTAGAAATCTCTAGTTCCAAACTACGTGCCCCCGTAAGATTGTCTTAAATAACCTAGCTAGTAGATAAACAAATAGAATATGGATTAATGATATGGAGTTCTTCTTTTGCAAGTAGACTCTGCCTCCTCGGTGTGGGAGTTACATCAGATTCCATCTTATAACTCACATGATCTATTGTCGGTTAAAGCTAATATCCCACAAAATGAATTATGTTCCTTCAAAGGTTTTACAAAAGCTTCTCATATGATTTTAAGTATGCACTGACCTTGTTTAATGATTTCTGATTCTTAATAGGTTTTTACTCATGTTTTAGATTGGTCATGCATATCATGTTAAAGTCCTCATATGATCATGTTTATATTTTTATGCATTTTCCCTTACTTAGTACATTACATGTACTAATGCATACTTTTGCCTATATAATCTTATAATATAGGGTCCGACGTATCTCCTTCCACTCATGGTTAGCTTGGATTATTACTCTATTGCTTTGGATTGTTGACTCCTCGTACTTCGTGGGCAACAACATTAAGACCTTTATTGGTTTTATTTCTTTCCTTTGAGACTTTGTACGTTGTGTATGGGATACGTCAAAAATACTCTTATGTTTGTTTTAGAATGGCTTGTAATTACATACTTAGATTTCCGCACTTATGTTCCAAAGTCTATTATGATATGAGACAGTTATTACTTTGGATTTACTCTTATTGTATTTCTATTGTGTTAAATGTATGGCAGGTGGCTTGTGTAGGGCCCCTTGGGGTCATATACGCCATGTCCCATCTAGGGTATACTTTGGGTCGTGACATCCCATAAGTAAAATATGCATGGGGAGGATAGGATGTCTACTGACCTTACCCTTTAGACTGGCTATTTCCAATAGACCTTTGGCTTAGAAGAACGCTTATGCACTAGAATAGTTACAGAAATTTTTTTACGTAGCAGAATTTATCTTTTCTTACAAAAACAACAACAACAACAACAACAACGTACCAAAGGGGGGTTGATTAAGGCGGTGTGTATGTAAACCTTACCCTTACCTTCTGCGAGTAGAGGATGATGTTTTCAAACACATGTTCGCCTCAAGTATAGCATATCAAAGAAAATAAATCATTTAATAGTATTTCAAAAAATAATTTTGGACATCAAATTCTTTAAGGACTATGAAGAACATAATTTATGATTTGAACCCTAAAAATAGAATAGGTTTACAAGAAGAAAATTGAAGTACCTGACTCATTGAGGTACCGGAAAACAATGTAATTCAAGAAGTCGGAGGTTAAAGAATCCATTGTTGTGAAGCAGTGGCAGCGTAAACAAACATATGGGCTAGGCTACTACTATCTCTATCATGTATAGAGGGAAAAAATGGAAAGTGATAATTTGGTAGACACAACATTTAAGCCCATATGTTTGTTTACGTCGCCGCTAATTCACAACAATAACCCCTTTAACCTCCAACTTCTTGAATTACATTGTTTTCCGGTACGTCAATTAATCAGGTACTTGATTTTTCCACTTCTGAACCAGTTATATTTTACGGGTTCAAATCATAATTTATATTCTTTGTATTCCTTAAAGTTTTTTATGTTGAGAATTATTTTTTGAATTACTATTAAATGAGTTTATTTGCTTTGATATGCTTTACTTGGGGGGAGGATGTTTTTGGAAACATCAACCTCTGCGTGCAGAAGGTAGGGGTAAGGTCTGTATGCACACTGTCCTACACAGTCCTTGGGTACGTTGTTGATGTCTTTGTTAGAAGAGTTAAATTATGCGCAGTAAACATCTTTCTCTAACCATTCTAGTGCATAACTGTTCTTTTGAGCCCAGAGTCTATAAGAAATAGCCTCTCTACCTTCAAGGTAAGGGTAAAATCTACAAACATCCTACACTCCCCACATCTTACTCTTGAAATTATACTGAGTATGTTATTGTATTCTAGTGCATATACATTGTCAAGAATAAAATTGACTTCACCTGGTAGTGACTAGGAATGAGTGGGCCATTTGCATTAGCAAAAAATGTCCTTTCTTTGTCATTTTAACGAGGAAGAAAGTATTAAAATAATAGCGGGAAAGTTGTTTTCAGGTAAAATACATTACTTCGATACTTCAAAAAGATAAAATGGGCATACCTTGCTATGGTGCAGACACTAATGTTATTAGGTTTTCAGATGTTACTAAAAATCTTAAGGTACTTCACTTAGTTCTTATACTTTGTTCCTTGATAATTTATAATAGAAAGTAATTGAAAAACTAAGTGTTTTAATAATTTTAACATACAAGTTATAATTAAGAGTTTTGGAATTCCCTTTGTTACATTAAAGACTTTTCCAAATACACTTTAGCAGGTAAGGAGGATTGGTTTCAAATACTGAATGTTCTGCATAATCTTTTTAAGTAACACCACCTAAAGAAGAAAAAAAATTCATACATATGGAGAAATAGTCAAGGAAGACAATAAAATTACATGTAGATGTCGAATACTCTATTTAGCCGAACGAGTGGAATATCAGCATAATAACATTATGAAAATATTTCACTTGCGATCCCTATGTATTTCACAGAAGGTCTTCCTAGCAATAGAACAGTAACATATCGCATTTGGCATTTTAGGAATTTCCCAGGAGTCGTGCTAAAAGGAAGGATGGAGCTTAGCCTTAACATACCTTTCAAAAAAGCACTCGAATGCCCATAGTTCCTACACGAAAGTTGTTCCTTGCATCATAAGCTTCGAAAACACAATATATATGCAGCTTATTCGCACCTACACACAATTTATAATTGAGCTGTAATCATCTGATTTTTATATGATCCTAAGTTTACGATACATCCATAGAACTTCGTAAAATCAATCATAAAATAGTTTTGAGATGATTACCTTATCAAACCACGTGTACACTTGAATAATCACCAATAACTACCAAGATCTATCTTTCAAAACAAGCTCCAAAGGCAGTTAATAGATGGGGAAAACGACTGTCATGTGTATAGATAACGTTTCTAGGCACAATGGCAAACTTTAAAGCTAGAAATCATTAAAAACGTACCTTAATAACTCAAGAATCCATTGGAACACTCTCTTATGATTTCTCTCTGGTTATGAACTGAAAAATGTTTTTATGGCATAAAACCTCGAAATGCAGACCTAAAATATTTTTGACCTGACCCGGTTTTGGCCCAGACAGCCAGGGTAAAACACTCAAAACTCCTTACTCCAATGTAAGTTTGGTGGAAGGTTTTGTCTGTTGAAAAGTAGAATCATAGACCTTCAGTTTAATAGGTTGTGTTCCATCTAAGACCTTATATATTGGGAGAAAAAATACGAGACATATCACCCAAACTTCAGAAATTTTATTAGAGAAACTCACAATAACTTTTGCAGACCTTAATTTCGCAAGGTCCGTGAATTCAGAACATAACATATGACCATTGTTATATTATAATACCTCATAACACATTATTATTAGCATATTAGACACTCATAGGCTTATCTCAAAGGTACGGGTTAATTTAAACCTTTTGAACGGGCAAGGTGCTACACGAGCTATTTCTTTAACCCAAACCTATGTTTAAGTCTTTCCTTTGACCTAAAACTTTAGTTTAGTTCCTTGATATTACCACCCATTTGCAATATCATTCCCCAATGTACTATACCAAGTGATATACACCAATACACCCCTTATAACCACTCTACGCAATGTATATTATGCTAGAAAAGATAAAAATATGGAATCTCATAGTCTTGAAAAAATGTACGTACTAATAGAATAGGATTATAATTTTGAAAAATTGTAGCTTCTAAAAAATTATGGTTTAAGCATTGTAACAACTTCGATTTCAAGACCTAAAACAACAATAAATTAAAAATGATCTTGAAAAAATTGTATGTACTGATAAAATAAGGGTTTAGGTCTGGAAAGACTATAACTTCTATAAAATAAAGATTTAAATCTTGTAAATTCAAGACTTAAAACACCAATAAAATGAACTTGAAAAAAAATTAAATTTATTGTGATATACTACCAAATTTGAACATCATAATTAAATTTAGAGTTCATCACAACTCTTTGAAATACCTTGAGAGTACACTAGTCATTCAATAATTGATTCAAAAAGCCTTTTGGAATTAAAACCTTTGTAATTCTAAAGGGAACAGGGTACGAAATATATTAGAACTTTGACCAAAATTATTGTAATAATCTCAAACTTTGGGTAGGACCTATTACCCCGCCTATACTATTTAATAGTGTATTTTAAAGATATATAAGTGTCCAGCTGGACAAGTTACTATTTATAATGATGCAATATTTATGATGTCCATGTGGGCACCTATATACCTTTTAAATTCTCCTACTTGAATTAGGTAATTCATTTATAAATTTCTTATCTTAAAAACATGTTTATTTTTACTATTTCTTTTATGGTTGATGTTATGTTTCTATTAGACCTATAATATTCACGACCCGGTTTATACCTAGACAGCCCTTGGTAACACACTCAAAACTCCTTACTCCGAGGTCGGTTTGCTGTGAGGTTTTGTGCGTTGAAAACTAGACTCGTAGACCTTTAGTTTGATAGATTTTTGGCCATTTAACTCCTTATATATTGGGAGAAAAGTCAGATACTTCACCTAAAGTTCTAAAATTTTATTCGAGAAACTTACGATAACTTTTGCAGATGAAGCCAATTTTATTCTTGACTATGTTTATGATTTAGAATACAACAACAATATACCTATTGCAATCCCATAAGTAAAATATGGGGAGGGTAGGATGTTTGTAGATCTTACCCTCAGCTTTGAGGTACAGAGGCTATTTCCAATAGACCTTCGCTCAGAAGAACGCTTATGCACTAGAATGGTTACAGAAAAATGTTTACTTAGCATAATTTAACTCATCTAACAAAAACAACGAAAACAATAACATACCCAAGGGGGGTTGGGTAGGGCGGCGTATACTAAAACTTTATCCCTACCTTAGTGAAACATGCTACAATGTAGGCACACCGAAAAGTAAAACAGTGGAATGTACTAAGTATGCACTAGTACATGGAATGTACTAAGTATGATAGCAATGCATAAGAGTTAAGTAATCAAGCTGAAAGGGAATTTACATAACATGCAATGACCAAGCTAAATTGTAAGATAATATGTTAGAAAACATAAGTCATGATCATGGTCAATGCAATTTAACCATCTTTAGAACACTTGTGAGATACTTTAGAAAGTAACCTTAGTTCGTTATTATGGGAAGTTTGAAATTAATGGATATAGACCATGTGAGCTATAACATGTAATTGCTGTCTATCCCACACCAAAAAGAGATGTCTTTACTTGCCAAGGTAAGAACCATAAACTTGAACTTAAGTGGATCCACTAGCTAATGTCTATCTTATACAAACCTATGGTGGCACATAGTTATGGGATAGAGAGATTGCTACTAGAAACCCATCCTCTACTAATGAGAGAGTTCCCATATCAAGATCCTCTTGGTGCTAATCATAAATCCCACGGAATAGTAATTAATCATATTCACCTTATTATCCATGGAAAGGCACGATTTAGTAACCTATCGAAGGTAGAGTTCATTTAAAATAGCTCCTAAATCTTGATTCAACATAGGTGAGAAAACCATCCAACCCTAAGAATCCTTCAGGTGAGAGTAACCTTTCACAACAACAACAACAACAATGTAACACCTCTTAAAAATTTTATGCTAAGACTCAAACCATTTTTCATAGTGAGTGAGATTTTACCGAGGAATTTAAATTTTATTAAGTGATAAGGTCAATAGATGTAGCACCTTGATTTCCAAAAAGAACTAAAGAGAATTCATTCAAGTCATTCCTAAGTTCTTCTATGTTTTGGGTCAACTTCAAATGGCCATAACTTTTAGCACAAGATGATTTAGGAGACCCATAAGATATCAAATGAAAGATCTCTGAGTCCTCTTTCCAATGCCACTGAGTTTTCTTAAATCTGAGCTCGGATGAGGAAGATTTGACCGTTTGAGGGAAGCCTCTCTAGATAGGGCATTTCCACCCGAACTAAGGAGGGGTATTTTAGTCTTTTCCTTACCCCCACTTAGTGTAAATGCAAACTACACCCAATTAAGGTTCTAAACTGATTAGAATTAGTTTCATTCATCCCCAAAGCATTTAGGGCTTTAGAGAGACAATTCATGAGGAGAAAAAGTTCAAGGTTTCAAGCGTTTATTAAAGAAATTCAAGATTTCGTCAAGAACCTAGTTCTTTGAGATATGTAAGCTTTCATAGTGTTGGATTTTTTTGCCCACACGCCAATCATGAGTTTATTTTATGAATTTCATCCATGAGATTGAGTATATTGAGAATCTTGTTGATTTCTTGAGGTTTTGTGCTTCGGTCTTTGATAATGAAGTTCTTGTTGAGTTCTTGAGGTAAGGGTTGTGAATGAGTGTTGTTCTTGGTGGGTTTTGGTGTAGATTTTATTGTAATTATGTTGGGTTTAAGGATCCAAAAGAGTTTGAGGGAAATCGTTCGATTCTAGATGAGTTAGGGCATGAATTTGAGCAAGAAAATTCATCGGTTGTCTGGGCAGAGGCTTGGGGTGCGACGCCACTCAGTGCGCCCTAACCACTGGTCTGTAGGTTAGGGTTTGGCGCCCTGCGCCACTCAGTACACCAGGGTCGCCAGGTCCCCTACCCTTCCGCCCTTCTTTCTGTGTGAGTCCCCTTGAATCGTACCTATGATTTCTACTTGATATTCACAATTAAAATCTTCATTAATCCTTGAGAAATCATGCCTATCCAAGTTATAACTCATGAATTCATAATTCAAATTCAAGAAAGAGTCAAGAGTAGAGTTCAAGAAAGTCCTTGAGTTAAATTGTGAATCCTTTGAGGTCAACTATCGATTTGAGCTAAGTTTTGAGGAAGTAAGTATGAGATTGAGAAGAGTTGTACCCATGAGTTCTATATTTTCATTGATACCCTTGAGTCGAGTTGTTCATGTTCATAATTCCACATGAACTCCGTAATTTGAGTATCTTTGAGAGGAGTAGTATCTTCATGTTTTAAGTCTTGATTATTGAGTTCCTAATACTTTTAGAAACTATATTTCATAATTATGGATTACTATACGTTATACATGAAGGTCCTTGAGTTGAGTTGTTCATGCCCATAATTCCGCACGAACCCTCTGAGTCGAGCATTCTTGAGATGAGTAGTATCATTGAGTCCTTGAATTCTGGAGTTGTCGAGGTCCGAGTATTCAGTTCTATGTATGGTTATTGAAAACTTTGAATTGAGTCGTTCACGTTCATAATTCGACATAAACCCTATTTTTAGAAGTCTTTTACATTTTTATAATTTGTTTAAAGACTTGAGTAAACGAGTATGAGGATGACGAGAGTCAAGTTTCATTTTTCAAAATGAATATATGGGAACTAAGTATTCCCAAGAGTAAATGTTTTTACATTTAAGATGAGAGGCAAACCGATTTTCAAAAGAGTTCATGAAGAGTCTTGAGTACTATCTCTTTTAATAGAAACCTTTTGAGTAATAATCTCAAAGTTGAGGAAGAGGAATTTTTTTTTATTAGAAACATATAAGCTAAGTATATTTTTTGGAGTAGTATTGAGTACCGATATGGGGTAGAGTTCAAACAACTCACAACCCCAATAAACCATGTAGCCAACGTGGGTAGAAAGGGTCATATTTTTTAGATTATTCCTTATTGATTTTTAAGAATATACTAGGGGATCCACTTAGTTGAGGAGTTCTATACCCCGACAAGGTATATGACAATTCTGACAGCGTGGTCGAGACGTTGTATCATCACATAGCTCATAGTGATGGTTGTCGGTTAGAGAATCTCCCAAATAAGAGTTATTATTGTGTTTTTACATACAAATGAGTTATTATTGTATTTTTAAATACAATTCAGTTGCTATCTATTATTTTACAGATTTTCATATATTGAATCTTTTATTGTTGCTTTATCCTTGAGTATCCACCATTGAACTATGTTTCATAGAGTTGAGAATCTTATTGTTTAGTTGAGCCCTATTTTATCTGAGTTGAGTTGAACTCTGTTTCAAACAGTTGAGTATCTTATTATTCAGTTGAGCCTTATTTCTCTGAGTTTAGTTGAACTATGTTTCACAGAGTTGAGTCTCTTATTATTGAGTTGATCCCTATTTACTCTGAGTTGAGTTGAACTATGTTTCTTTGAGTTAAGTTGAGTTGAGTTGAGTGAGTTTAGTTGAGTGAGTTGAGAAGAGGTAAGTATGTTTCTTTTCCATCAGTTCAAGCTTATGTTATACTTTAGAATTCTCCTTATATGCTCATACATTCCATGTAATGACGCCATTTGGCCTGCATCATTTCATGATGTAGATACAGGTATTCAGGATCATCAACAAGCATTTCATTAAGGTCATGTGACACTCCAGTCAGCTTGGTGAGCCTTCTTACATTCCAGAAGACTTCACCTTTATCTTATAGTTATTAGTTTTGCGATGTCGTGGGTCTTGTTCTGATATCCTTCTGTAATAGTAGAGGCTTCATAGATAGACAAAGTTGAGTAGTTTTTAGTACATATCTTCTTTGAGTTGTTTTTACAAAATTTGAGTTATCTATTTAGTATTGTTCATATTATTTTAAAGTTGTGTATTTGAGTTTATTGAATTTAATTCAGTTTTAAGCTTTTGTATGCTTGAGTTAGTCTTCCGCTTGTAGTTAGCCAGGATGAGGGTTCGCTTGGGGACCAGCAATGGTTCTCGAGTTCCGTCCACATCCAGGGTCTAGAATCGGGTCATGACAAACAACATTGATTCTTTACTCTCAAAGCAACCTTAAATTAGTTACATCGATTTTATAGAAAGAACATGCATATCTTCCTAATTTCACCTTCCATAGTTCATAAGCTTAATCATGTGTTTATAGTCTAAAATTCATGGGTGAAGCATGGGTTCATACGATTTTAACTTAAAAACATACAGGTACTTCAATTATGCACAAAAGGTTGGAAAACAATCAATTGAATCATAATTGAAAAGCACCCATGAAAACTGGAAAAAAAACCCTAACTTTGATTGTTGAGTCTAACTTGTAAAATTGGAGTATTTAGGAACCCTATGGAGGAAAGGACTCCATGGGTGAATAATAACATACCTTTCTATTCAAATCCCAAGAAAGAAGGTGAAATGGAGACTTGAATGGAACCATAGATTGTCTTTTTCTTCCTTAGTTTGAGAGAATTTGGGAAGGATGAACTTGGTTATAATTTGGGAATTAAGAGAATGGGGTTTGAATGGGTAGGTTTAGATCCTAAAAACCTTATATAGGGATTAGGGTAGAAGGCAAAACAACCTAGTATTGAGTTAAAATAATTATGGAAATGACCCAAAAGCCCTTTAAATAACTGCCGAAACTCATCTACAGTTTGGACCTACGGTCCATAGGTCCTTCTACGAACCGTACTAGTCAACCATAAATAAGTTCAAGAACTATTATTTTTGACCAAATATTGTCAGAACCCATGTACGACTTGCAGGTCTTCCTACGGTCGGTACATGCCAACTGTAGAAACCAACTTTACCCCTTAAAATTTCACTAAGTCTGGGACTCATCTATGAGACCTATCTACGACTCGTTCATCAAATGAAGGACCGTCCCGAAGAACCATAAAAAGGGTACTATCACTTGATTTTAGAAAAATTATCTTCCCACTTCCTAAAGTATCCATCTACAGTCCCGTAAAAGCTTCTATAGTGCGTAAATGGGACCCGTAGAAACAACCTGCAACCCAAAAAAATTATTTTTCTTCTTTTCCAAATCCAAGGTGTTACACATTAGGTAGACACAATATTTATATATGATACATCAGAATTAGAAATATTTTCGTTCCAAAAGGCTTTTCGAATGAGGTGTTGAATGACTAATCTACCCTCCATGCTCCAGCGGAAAACCAATAATTCGTTTAACAAAAACACCTTCAAACAAAAATTTAGCCTGAATGATATACTATGTTGCATAAAATAATTCAGGAAAAGTTATGTTTGAAGGATGTGTTTTTGTTAAAAAAATAATTGTTTTGTGGAAAATTGAGGGTACATCAGTTTTTCAACCATCAACACTTCTTTCAAAATGCCATTTTGAATGAAAACATTTCTAATTTTAACATCTCATATACAAAATGTTGTGTCACCGAAATTTCCATTTTCCATTTTTTCCTTCTAAATATATCAGAGGTAGTAATCACCTAGCCAGTATGTTTGTTTACACCGATACTAATTCACAACAATGGCCTCTTTAAACTCCGACTTCTTGAACTACATTGTGTTCCAATACGTGAATGAATTAGGTACTTCAATCTTCCTCTTCTGAACCTGTTTTATTTTTAGGGTTCAAATCATAATTTATGTTCTTCATAGACCTTAAATAGTTTTATGTAGAGAATTATTTTTTGAATTACTATTAAACGAGTTTATTTGCTTTCATGTGCTTTACTTGAGGCAAGTATGTGTTTGGAAATATCATCCTGTACCTGCAAAAGGTAGGGGTATGGTTTGCGTACACACAGCCTTACCCAACCCCTGGGTTCGTTTTTGTTTTTTGTAGACTAGTTAAATTATGTCAAGTAAAAATTGTTTTTGTAACCATTCTAGTGCATAAGCATTCGTTTGAGCCAAGGGTCTATCAGGAATAGTCTCTCTACCTCAAAGGTAAGGGTAAAATCTGCAAGCATCCTACCCTCCCCATAGCATACTCTTGGAATTACAGTAAGAGATGATGCTCAAAATTCCTCATAAACTCATTTAGAAATCAGTGTTTCTCTCATTTTAGAAGTAAAAGTGTTACATACTTGGGAATACTTAGTTCCATCATACTCATTTTGAAAACTGAACTCAACTCTCCTCATCCTCATACTCATTTACTGAAGTCTTAATTCAAGTTTAAAAAGATTGAAAAAGACTTCTCAAAGTGACTCAAAGGCTTTCTCGAACTTTACTCTTAATCTTTACTTTAATTTGAAAAGTGAAATTAAGAAACATGATTAGGATTTATGTAGGATGACTCGATGATTTATGAAGGTTTAGATAGTTAGGATTAAGAAGGAAATGAAAGATCGACTCAAAGGAACAAGTACGGATCGAAGAACGAAGAAGAAAGGGGACTGACACTCTGGCAGCAGGGGTGGTGCGTCGTGCCAAGCCTTCAACTACTAGAGGTCAGTTTTGACGCACTGCTGGCGCTCCACGCCAGCCCCTCTAGCGCATTTGGGCGCGCCACCCCAGGAAATTTCCAGAACATCCCGACTAATTTTTCTTCCCAATTTTTGGTCCTAATTCAACTAGAATCGATTAACTTCTTCCAAACTCCCTTAGATTCATTAACCCAATACAGGTAAATAAAAATCTACTCAAAATCCCTCAAAAACAACCCTCATCACAAACCCTCTCCTCAAGAACTCAATAAAGCTCCATTATCAAAGAATGAAGCACAAAACCTCAAAGAACTCAATCAAGAACTCTATATACTTAATTTCATGGATAAATTTGAAATTTGAAACTCATGATTGGCTTGAGGATGAATAAACCCATTACTATGAAACTTACATACCTCGAAAGAATCACGTTCTTGGTGATTTCCCCAAATTCATGAAGAACTTCTTGAAATCTCCTATTTTCTCCTCTTGAACTTTGCCCTAGTTTTCTTGAATGTTTTAGACTTGAGTAAAACTTATTTTAATCAGCTTTGACCCCTAATTGAGTAAGCAAAATGTGTGGGCCTAGTGGGGTAAGGAAAGGATCAAAATAACCCTCCTTAATTCGGATGAATTTCCTTAACTGGACAGGATGAACTCAAACTGGCATATCTCCCTCATCTGAACTCGAAATTCATTAAACTCGACAGCGTTCGAAAGAGGACTCAACCACCTTCGATTTGACAACTCATGGGCCACCTAAATCATCATGTGCTGAAAGTTAAGGTCGTTTGAAGTTAATCTAAAAATCGCAATTTAAGAGTAACTTGAACAAACCTCAATGTAGCTCTTACCAATTTAGTTCTTTTTAAATTTAGCTCTTTCTAAGACCGAGGTGTTACTGTTGAATATATAAGTAAGCAGACCTTACCAACCAATGACGATGTTTCAAAGTCGTGCGGGCCTAGGCCCAAAGCAGGCAATATCACTAGCAAGCTGGGCCGTTACAGATAACAAGTTCAATAAAATAAAATAATTGAATTTCCACAACATGACATTCTCCTTAGCAAAAAATCATTGCAGTAGGATAACAACTAGGATGATTTGAAAAGTATTATATATGGCATTACAATTTTCAAGGCTTAGCTTAGGATCCCACTACGCATTGTATTTGATTTGGTATTGCTACCGCACACGACATCGAGATTCTATTAATGAGAAACGTCTTTATCAAAATATTTTTACTTCTCACTTTGCTCAATTAACAATAATTTTTCTGTTGATAGCTTGACAAGGAAATTTTGAGTCGTTAGTATGGGAACAAGTAATCGAGAAATAAAAGGAAAATAAACTTTTTTTAAAATTCCACAGAAGAGAGTTTGTTACTCAATTTTGTATTATTCGAAGGTAAATAAAAGCATACTCATATCGTTTTCAATTTTAAATATCTTAGTTTGACTGAATATAAAATTTTAAAAAATTATAATTTTTTATTAAATATCTATATAGTTGTTTCAATTTTTTGTATTAAACGTGTCATCTGTAACTTATTGTATAGAGCCAAAAAAATGGAAAGAAAACAAAACAACAACGTATTCAGTATAATCTCAGGTCTGGGGAGGGTGAGGTGTATAAAGAGTCAAAGACCTTACACCACCCTTGAGAAGTAGAGAGACAATTTCTGATAGACCCTCAGTTCAAGAACATGTTTTAAAGACAAACAAGAGCAAAAGACAGTGATGTAATATAATGAAGAGAACGATAAAAGAACATAGATAGCCAACGTAAATGAAACAACCGTAGCAGTAAAATTGAAGGATAAGAAAATGCTAGCATAAAACTAATAATGCTAGTAAGGAAATCGATAATGCACTAGGTTGAAATCCCACTCTATCACAGGGAAGGGGAAAAATGTTGGACTACCTACTAACCGATAATCCTAATCCTTCATGCTCTTCTATTTATGGGCATATCCTCGATAAGCTGGAAATGGGTTATGTCTTATCTAATCACCTCTCTCCAACGTCTATTTTATGTATTATGCTTAAAGCCTATGTACTACATGTCAACTAACATCATTAATTTCATGCAAAATGTAGCTTGAGATGGAAATTGCGTCAGCTGAGGGGAAAGCCCTTAGTCTCAAGTGATTCTCTCATCTTTATGGACTGGTAATAATCTCTAGTTCCCTTATTTGTTTTTTACTATGTTTCCTATGTTATTGGTACTCCATGTTTGTTTTAAGAAATCTATCAATTAATTTCAATTTTTTTCTCTTGATTCTTTTTCGATTGAGATATATAGATCTTATTCATAGATTCACAAAAATGTGGAAAAATTCTATTTATCTTTGCCTTTCTATGAGTCTCATCCTTTTAATTTTATGTATTATATTGACCCCACTATGCTTTGACAACATCCACTAATCCAGAACTTAATTTAAAATCATATTTCTCATTAGTAAAAAAATAGTTTTGACGTAATACAAATGTTGTATTGTTATTTAATATTTTTTTTCTTTTTACGTTTTGTGAATGAAGGGCTTTCAGATTAGAAAGTGGGAAATCGAACAAAGGTCAATGCATGAACTTCGTTTCAAGAATCAGACATGAATATGGAGAGTGAATGTTGCTTTATTTACCACTCCACTATAATTCTTCTACTAGAAAAACTATGAAAAATAATGTTTCAACTTTTTTGGTCACCATATAGGTGCACAACAATGTGTTTTGTATGATGTATCTTTATGATATTTATTTATCTTGTTTTAACTTTACTATGCTTTTTTTAATAGTTGAAAAGTCATGTTAAACTTAGATAGTAGCGTTGATTTTTATTAAGAAAAATTTAGGAATAGTAAAAAGAATAGACATAATAATACTCTATAACTACAATTTTGGTAATTATGCTTCATAGTTATAGTTATGTTTGCTATGAAGGCTACGGTTTATATATTTCACTTGTTCGTTTGTATATTTTATTTGCGAATATAGAAACAAAGTAAGTATATACAAATTATGTATTTATACATTTAGGAATTTTTATGAACTCTGTTTGTATATTTCACTTAACAATATACAAACATGGTAATTTATTATGAATTTTCATAAGTCGTATACAAATAGCTAAGGTAAGAATATAAAATTCTGAATTTATACAATGAGGAACCGAATTTATACAAATTTTAAATTTATACAATCAGGGACCGAATTATAAAAATTCAGGAAATTATACAATTAGGAAACTCAATAGAAAAATTGTGGCAGACTGTAGCCACAGATTAAAAATAATTGAAACTATAGAATTTTCCGCCATAATTCTTCTTCTGATACACATTATGTTTTATGTGCAAATTATGTCAGTGTTATCAGTACGGGATATGTGATGGATTGGTAAATCTCTCAAAATGCTTTTGATAATAATGACAACATGGATCAGGATCACGTAACACATATCTGACTTCAAATAAGAAGGAGGAAAGAGTTCACTTATCCAGATACAAAATAGGAAAGGAGCGAAATTGTCATCCTTAAAGATACCAATACAGTGTGTATATATATATATATATAATAATTTAGAATCAATTAAGCGAAATTATCAGCCTTAATGATACGAATACTCTTATAGCATCATTGACTAATGAGTAATTTCTGAACAAGAAACCTTAATGATACCAATACAGTACATATATATATATATATATATATATATAATGATTAAGTATTAATTAAGCGAAATTATTCATCTTAATAATACTAATATAGTATATGATACTATCTGCTTTAGTATCAGTTAAGCGAAACTATTAGCCTTAATGATACCAATACAATATATGATACTGCTTTAGTATTAGTTAAAGTATTTCTTGAATTACTTTTGATTAGGGTATGAACATGTAATTTTTTTGAGTTTTATGGCCTATTTATGTAATTTTTCCAAAAAAAAAAACAAACACAAGCTAAATGGCAGCCCTAAAAACATGTATTTATCCACTTCTCACTATATTGTTTGGCTCCAAGCTTATAATCAAAATTAGCCTACATTTTCGTATCTTTGCATATTTAGCTAATTTTGTATTTAATTTTAAAATATATAGGGAAAACGAAATAATTTCTTTATTTGTAATTATGTTTTTCATTTCTTATAGTTAGAAACTGATGTAGAATGATATTCATGTTTATTATCATGTATTTAAACATTGTTGGATGAATTAAAGTGAAAAAAATAAATTAAAACTCTATTGTTGTGGTATTTATAAGTTTTGAAAACTCACAAATGAGTATTACGATTGCGATTTGTTGAATCTTTTGACCAATTGATGATTGACATTCATTGAGATGTTATTTTGAGATTGTGCTTTAAATTAATAAAGTCATTTGAAGAAGATTTAAGCTATTCAACATTTTAGCTATGTTTTTAGACCCTTTTATTTATTTGTTGTTGATTGAAGATGTTCATAGGACAAAACCCATTTATTGTATTATTTTGTACCCCAAAAATTTTGGGATCTAATAGCCTTGCTTTATGGCTTGACTCTCTGGCCGGTCCTGAATCTACTAGAGAAAGCCTATTATGTTAAAGGATAGTTCTCATGTTAGTGGTAGATTCTTGTAGTCTTATATATAAAAGTGAATTTAGAATTTAAACTTCATATGGTAGTCTGAATGATACAATTTGAGGATAGTTATAGTACGAAAAATGTGAATTGATTCTTGCAATGATTGTACGGTGGGAGGTAATAGGATTCTACTTAAGTTTAAATATGTTGTTGAAATTTTGAATATAGTTCGTAGGGTACTTGTGTCTTTTTTCTCCTAAATAATTTTAATTTTTTTTGTATCAACTAATGTTTCTTCAAATTATATTTATATTTGATAATTAATATATGGTAAAATTAAGTAAGTATATTAAAATATTTCCCTTTTTAACTCGAAATTTAAAATTTCACTAATTTTATTTGGTGCATATCATTTTTAAGTATTCGATAAATTTATTTTTTAGTTATATTTTTATTCAGGCTAATGGTAATAAGGTAAGAATTATTTTTTGTATGTAACTAATGTTTCTTCAACTTATATTTATATTTGATAATTAAGTATGTATATTAAAATATTTCCCTTTTTAACTCTTAATTTCAAATTTCACAAATTTTAATGAGTGCATATCACTTTTAAGTATTTGATAAATTTATTTTCATAGTTATATATTTATTCATACTACTTTCCATATGTAATATGGTAAGAAATTTAATTTATTTCTATTGGGGAAGAATTTATGTGTATAAATATCATGGTGATCCATTTTTTATAAGTATAATTTCTTGAAATTAATTAATTCATCAATAAAGCTTATTTTATTCTTGTAATGGAGGGTAAGAAGACTGCCGGACGTCAAAAAATTCCCATGGAAAAAATAGAAGGCAAAGCTGCTTGATACGCCTCATTTTCAAAACTTCGATTGAGTTTATATAAATTTATTGGTCAACTCGTTCAACAACACAATGTTGACATAGGAATAGTTCTTTCTTCTCCAACGAATAAGTGTTATTCATTTTTCCATCCAACTGTTGAAGCAGTTGCTCAACGTTTTTTGAATCCAAATATAGAATTAAGTGAGACTGCAAAACTTGTTGTGACAAATGTTCGAAACAATGTGAATGAAATCGAATATAAACTAGCAGAGTTTAAAATTAGAGAAGATGTTCCAAGCAAGGAAACATTTATAATTGACCAAGCCAAAGAGATGAGAGAAATTGGTTGGTGGGAGGATATTGGAAAACTCAAAACTGATGTGTTAACTCAGTTTGAAACTTGGCGAAACGTTTCTGATTATAAGATGAAATATCGTTTGCAACAATTGGAAAATGAAGGTTCATCTAATGCTTCATAAATAGATCATCTCTACATTAATTTTTGAAATATTATTATTTGTTCTACTTTTGTTTTTTGTTAATTTTTTTTTTTTTTTATATATTGATATGCTAGCTATTAAATGTACTTTACAATGATATATTATTTCCATTAATATTAATATATTTTTTCGCTTACATGTTTGATCTCTTATTTTCCTATATTTTGTTATATAAGTACTTTCTTAATTTGTTGTGTTTTTGCACTTTTTTGTGATATAAAAATAAGAAAAAGTTATAGGTTTTAAGTCACTGATAAATTGTTTTTACATGTATTTAATACTTAAAATATATAAATAAAAAAATTAAATTAAATATTAGACTTTTCAAGAATATATGGTCAAACATGTAAGAGAAAAATATATTGTTATTAATGAAAACAATATTATATCATAATAAATATCATTAGAGTATATGTAGTAGCATATTATCACTATAAAATTAATTTTACTATATAGTACATGTAGTAGAGTACATGCTGAATACGCTGATAGAGGGAATAATAATGAAGAAATAGGAAATAATAAATCCGAAAGAATGCATCCAGTTTCAAAAAATTACTTCCGTAATAAAAGTATAAAAAATAAGTTTCATAAATGACATTTTTAAGTTTATTGTCTTTGTCCTTCCC
>JAJONR010006449.1:0-28765 GCA_029582245.1 Solanum etuberosum
AACTATCCTCTTTTTAGTATTGGCAATTTTCTTGGAACATTGATTCTTCAGTTTCTTCATCACTAACAAAATCAATGACTGGAATCGGCGTGTTGACACTTTTTCAAGACATTCTAGCAAGTCAACCTTCCTAAGAGGGAGGAATGGAAATTTAGAAGATTTTTAGAGTAAAGAGTTCATATATTTTCTGAGAAACTTTGACAACACTTCAGGAGTAATTTGGACTGACTTTGTTGTTGTGGATTATCATATATGCTTAGAGTGTTCTAAAAATAAGAGTGGATTAATTCTTATTTAGACAAAATAACATACCATAACACAAAACAATTATATCAAATAGCATACAAACAGTTTATATCGCATCCTAATTTTTTTACCTTTTTATGCCAAAGGTGGGCCTAACGAATTAAAGGATGCATAACGCCATTTGAAACATTCCATGGCCCAAAAATCAAATTTATACAATCTTTATAAATAAACTGAATCGGAATATATAATAGGGAAAATGGGATACAAATAATTAGTCCCACGCAGGGGTACAATCCTAAACTATTCCTTCATGGAAGGTCGTCCTTCATTCTTGATTACTTGTCATCTAAGAGTGTTGACACCTTTCAGATGAAATGGTAACTTGATCCTTCTACAACTCGAACAAACTATTAAACTCCCAACCCCAAGGGACAATGGTTTGTCAGCGGCGTATACATACATCAAATTTAAACACATAAATATGATCGTTCATTTAGGCCGGAGGCCGTTTTGGACTCAAGGTGGACTTTATAATGGGCCCAACACACCTTGGGTGTTGGGTCGTCTTAGTCAAATGCGCTAATTTCAGGGTTATGGCTTCGCTATACACTAGTTGACTAAGAGTGAGCTTTATTTGAAGTGGACAAGTGACCCAAGTGGACAACTTGGGCTGGGGAAGTTAACGATTGTTGACCATCTAGTGGCCAACTACATTCGCCAAGGTACCCCAATAAACAATTTGGATTACGAACGACTCTGACCTGCATAATCGACCTTTAGGCTTTCAATTAAAAAGAAGGTCAGTTGACGGAATATGATATGCATGCAATGACAGTTTAATATTCAAAATTAAATACATAACGCACAATCAACAAAACAATTACTAATTATCACATTTCACCAGTTGGTCAAATAAGCAATCAAGTCTAATCATTAGAGGCTAATTAAATTCCCGGCAGAGTCGTCATTTCTGTCATGTCGTGATTTTACCATTTTTAGAAAAATCTCTTTTTGAAATTTTCTAAGTATAAATAATATAGGAAAAATACTTAGAAAAAGAGTCGCCACTTAATTTTTTTAAAAAAAATTAAAAAAACTTAATTTAAAAAGTTCTTACCGAATAAACCTTTAAAAATTTAGAGAAAATGGGTAAGAGATTCTTATTTCTACTTTAAGAAGGTATTAGCACTTAAAGTAGCTACTAACACGTGGTTATCCGACGACTTGACTAAAAGTATTCGACTAACTTTTTTGGAAAAATGAAAACATTTGAATCTTTAACAAAGAGACTTCATTTAGAAT
The DNA here is from genome assembly GCA_029582245.1 of Solanum etuberosum. Classification (NCBI taxonomy): domain Eukaryota; kingdom Viridiplantae; phylum Streptophyta; class Magnoliopsida; order Solanales; family Solanaceae; genus Solanum; species Solanum etuberosum. Next base: position 1,552 of record JAJONR010006449.1, read on the forward strand.
ATTTAAAATAATTTGGAAGTGAATAAATTTTTAGCCAAAATGACTAAGTAACTAAAAGGCCTTTGAATCATATTAAAAATAAAACTATCTTAAAATAATTTAATCAATTAAAAATAGCTACACTTTGACTAAAGATTTAATTTATTAAAGACAAGAGTGGATAAAATTAAATAGAGAAGTGATATGGTGCAGGTTTGAGATAATCCAGAAGGGGAAAAGGACGTTAGGGTGAGGGAGTGGCCGCTTATCCACCGATTTTTGGGCCAAATCCGGTGGATTTTAGGGTCAGGGAGATGAGGTCTCTGATGAAAAGAGATACAGTGAAGGGAGCGTATGTTGGGGAGAGGAAAAGAGGAAAAGAAAGTGTAGGGTATAGAGATGTATGTATATGTGTACGTATATGTGTAAAAATAGGGTGGGTCTAATTTGGGAATTTAAAATACAGGCAAAGGATTGCAAATTTAGCAAAACTGGGTGGCCTATTGCATTAGAAATTTAGCCAGTTGAATTTAGAATGTAGCCAAATGGAATCAATTAGCTAAATTTGGTTGAAATTGAAATAAGATGAATAATTATAATTAATTATTTGAGGTTCTTAATCTAAACAAGATAAAATAATTACCAAGACATAAGCCAATTGTTTTAAAATAAAGACTAATTTACACATGATTATGAAATTAACTAATTTAAAGAAAGTAAATACGTATTTATACTAAAAATTATTTTTCAGGCTATTTATTACATATTTATGTAAAGATGAAAATTATATATAAATCAATACATAAAATTATATAATTATTTCTGAAAAACTATCGAACAAACTAGATAAATATTTAAAAATAATTTTAGGGTTTTTTTGAAGACGATTATTTCAAATTGTTTGAACTTGAAGAAGCTCGATAATTAAGCTGAATTGCATAAGGTAAAAATTGGGTGTCAACATTCATATGTGTTCTCAAAGTTGGAGTGCTTACATGCCAGTCGAGGACGAGTGTAGTAGTAATGAAGACTTCTTGTGTGTTCCTATTCGTGAAATTTGTGTAAGCATGTAGTAGTAATGAAGACTTCTTGTGTGTTAATATTCATGAAATTTTTGTTTATGTCTTGATATGCACTCTCAAAGTTGGAGTGCTTACATGCAAGTCGAGGACAAGTTTAGTAGTAATGAAGACTTCTTGTGTGTTCATATTCGTGAAATTTGTGTAAGAGTAGTAGTAATGAAGACATCTTGTGTGTTCATATTCGTGAAATTTGTGTATGTGTAGTAGTAATGAAGGCGTATTGTATGTTCATATTCATAAAATTTGTGTTTACATGTGGCAGTGGTGAAGCCAGGATTTTCATTAATGGGTTCAAAATATGAAAAAGTAAATACACACAAAAAAGTCGAAGGGGGTTCAACATTTACATAAATAAATAATAATTTGGTGGTGGCATCAAAGACTCCTATTCATCTGGAGGTATCTTACGAATCATGAGATGAAATTCCAAATTCTCTGATACATATGTTTAGATATGTTGGCATTTTCAAATCTCCTTATCTTTCTTTTTTTTTAAAATTCTTTTTCTTGAGTTATTTTTTGTCCACTTTCCGTAGGTTCCAACAAGAAATGCACATGAATTCCTCCAATTCTTTGTGGATACACTTGAATGCTGTTATCACGATTCAATGCAAAAAATACAAGGCACCTTCGGAAAGGGAAAACATAGTGAAGCAGGCCTTTGGTGGTCGCTATGTCAACAAATTGTGATGTTGCAACTGTGTTTATTGCTTTGACACAAACAACACTCTAATCCACCTATGATTCGAGATTGGGGACGTTAATAGCTTGCCGGCAACACTGGAGTCTTTCACTAGAATAAAACAACTTGATGATTTCGAGATCAAATTTCCTTGTTAAAAGTCCAAGGTGCGTGTATCAACTGAGAAGCAACTCATGCTCGATCAGGCTCCTTGTGTTGCTACCCTTCATTTGAAAAGATTAAACTTACTGAACAACAGACCTATCATTTTTGAATCTCTTCAAATGAAAGCCAACGACAGAAGGGGCTCGACCGACTATGAGCTACTTCTCAATTGACACCTTTGCCTTGCACTAATCTCAAGGATACTATATCTCAGAATCATTAAGTCCGTCCATTCTCGTGAAAGACTACAAAGTTGCTGGGAAACTGCCAATGTCCTTAGCTTCAATCTTAGATCGATTAGAGGCACGCATGTGTCACAGCAATGACAACAGCTGCAACATTGCAGTTTGATGACAAGGCGACCACCAAAGGCCTTCTTTGCAATGTTGTCACATTTCGAATGTGCCCTGTGTTTTGGCATTGAATAGTTTTAACAACTTCCAAATCTCAGAAAATATTAAGGAATTCATAAGCAACTTCTTATTGGAACCTATGGAAACTGGACAAAAAATAGCTCAAGGGAAATCCAAAATTTAAAAAAGAAAGATATGGAGATCAACAGGTACAATGTAAAAAGAGTATAAAAGGGAAATTTATGATTTTTGAAAGAAATATAAGGAGATTTAAAAGTGCATAAAAACACCAACAGATCTAATAGCCTCATGAAACATTGTACCATATATCAAACAACAACAACTAAGCCTCAATTCTGAGCTACTTGGGCATATTGTACAATCTTTCATTACAAAAACTATTTAAAATTTCATCTATATAATCATTGCAACAACTTCTCATGATAATTATTCCAAAAAACACTCATCACACTAATTATTTTGTTGAATCTAAGTCTAAAACATTGATTGTTTAAGAAGTTGGATATTTCTAGTAACCACTAAATAATTTCCATCTTAAACTAGATGTTTTAATGTACACATTTACACAAAAATCTAACACATGCTAACACAATTGATATTACTTAAAAGATAATCGTTATATCCCAAAAGATGAATCCGACTAACTCAAGATAGACAGTATTCATAAGCATACGTATTGGAGAAGATTTGACATAAACATTCAGAATAAATCTCATCCAAATTTAAATTAATTGCATAACACTGGATAAAATCTCATATATTAATCAAGAAAAAGCTCGATGGCCCTTATTATGCTTTCGAGGTGCTTACAATGACTAACAGGTGATTTTGCACTGTTTCTTGTCCTTACCCAATGACCATATGAGAGAATGTATTGGGGAGAGGAAGAGTGCTCATGAGAATAAAAATAAGAGTGATTTTTTAGCCCTTATGGCGGCTGCCTTGTCTAGGTTCCGCCTCAGAAGAAAATAAGTCTCTATATATAGGATATTAGGTCTACTAATGCATCCCTTCTTGAAACCTATTGTCCAAAATACCCCTTGCAAATGAATAAGATTACAATTTTTTAGGAAGGAATAATTGAATTTTCCCTTCCCAAATAGAATATGCCCCCGTGCAAATGAATAAGATTAAGAATTTCTTTGGAGGGTAGAATGGAAAATTCCCTTCTCAAATAGAATATGCCCCTTTGCAAATGAATAAGATTAAAAAAAATTAGAAAAGAAGAAAAGAATATTTCATTCCTAAATAGAATATGTATTTGTAATAAATTGTCATGCGGTGAATTATTATTATTCTGATTTTTTTCATTTTTCTTTTGAAACAATAAATGCAAAATAAATTAATAGCTTAATATCAAGCTAAGGAAAAAATATCCAAAAGTAACTAAAATGCTAGATTAAAACCATACTTATTTTTATCAGCTTTGCACTTAAAATAAAAATATTTACTGCTAAAAAATATGTAAAAACTCGAGGAGGGGGAGAGAACGAGGTTGTGGAAGAGGATGGGGTAAGCCAAGGAAGATAATCATCACGTTTGGGAGTTGCGTCGTCACATAAACACATATATGAATGACCAAACCCACCAGAACAAGTCACTTCAGAACATATGATTGGGCTTATGGGATCAGGAGATGTGGGTGCTCTACTAGGAATGATCCTGAACCGATCTTACTTGGGATCACAAATCTCAATTTTTTCTATGAAGAGTGGATCTAATTGTATTAGTGTCTATAATTTCTTTCTTTTGTATAATACTAATAAATAGAAACTCATTGGTAAGAGCTACAAAATATCATGCATGGGAACAAAATAGAGGACCAAAGAAGCTTGATATGTCCGGATCTGTAGTAACACAACCAGATCTCACAACCCAGACTCCAGTAATAGGGCAAACTACAAATACCAAATTTGTAGCTACAGTAACCAAGGGAAGAGTACTAAGAATTCCTTGATCTGGAAATGATGAAGAAGCATGTCTTAGTTCATTACTACTTTTAACTCTACGAGATGCTTCCTTAAGCATGTCTTAGTCCATCATTAATCTTGTTGTGGGAAATAGCCTTAACCGACATGAGACTATGTGAGCTTTAACATGGAATCTGGTGACTCCCACACAGAAAAGGGTTGGTCTACTTGACTAAGGTAGAACCGGTAACTCCTAGCTTAGGTGGATCCACTAGCTAAATATCCTACGGGGGCACGTAGTTTATGGGATACGGAGATTTCTACTAGAAACCCGGACTCCACTTACATAAAAGGTTTCCATCTCATGAGACATACTTTGGAAACCCAGACTCAACTATGTGAGAGTTCCCATTTTGGAAGCCCGGACTCAACTTCGTGTGAGCCTCCATCTCATATTCAATATCCACTCGGTGCTAAGCATAAATCCCACGGAGTTACTTATTAAGTCTTGCCTTAACTCATATCTCATGGAAGGATGTCCTTGACAACCAATCCAAGTTAGTTCATTAGGATAGCTCATTAGACCATCATGAGAAAACCTTTCACCATCCATGATCACTTTAACTTTTAGATTCAATTAGGTGAGAAAATCCTTTCAACCTTAGGAAATCATCAATTCATTCTTAATATAACTCAATTCAATCATTTAAATCATGTTTGAAAGGAAACCATGACATTTGAATCAAACCCTAACAGTTGGGGATTTCTAGCTTTTTGAAATTGGAGCTTTTGAAGGAACTCCATGGATGAAAGGTATCCATGGATCAAAAGCCATCATACATTAATATCAAAGCCCAAATAAATTGATGTATAAAAGCTTGTCCTTAAAACCCTAGCTTGAATCTCCTTCTTCTTCTTCATCTTCAAGTTTTCTAGAGAGAGAATTATTTGAGAGGATGAACTTTGGGGATTTCTTTTGTGTTTTGGAAAGTATGACTTAATTGGGTGATCTTTAGAGTTAAAATGACTTATATAGGGACCCTAGACTTAGGCAAAATGACCTCACTTCATTTAGGTTGAAACTGTCCATTTACCCTCGACTTGCCAGCCTACTGTCCATCTTCATGAGAGGCACCACGAGCCGTGGTCCTCACCACGAGCCGTGGTCCCCTCCGTGGTGATGGACCAGTAGCTTGGCCTACCATGACTCAACACCAAAATCCAACTCCCCTCCACGAGCCTTCCCACGAGCCGTGGTCTTCACCATGAGCCGTGAAGTGGCTCGTGAAAAAGGAGTTGTCTTGGCCAGCTTGAGCAGGCTACTGCCTAGCCTACCACGAGCCACACCACGAGCCGTGGTCCTCACCACAAGATGTGGTGGTGGTCGTAATTGCTTGGGCAGTGTCTATGGGAAACTAGACTGCCCTAGTCCTCACCCTTGTCCTTGGCCCTTGCCCACTTCCATGGCTCTAACCCTCACACACTTAGCCCTAGTTTGGTCTACTAGTTTCCGGGGTGTTACATTATCTCGCCCTTGGGAACATTTGTCCTCTAATAACACTTTAGACACCTTACGGAAGTAAATGACTCAAGACTAGAAGCCCATCATGCATGCAACATCATAACAATGCACAAAACCAAGGAGGAAACATCAACTACAACTAAACATACTCAAGGCACCTCAAGGAAAGTAGGAACTATTCCTAACAAACCAATATGCATGAAATATCAAATTTCTCATCTTTAATGAGGAACGTCCTTCTGCGAGCTTAAAAGCATGCTCAACACAATCTCATGGAGTCAGTATGCAATTTACTCTCAAAAAGCATAACTAAAGCATGTTCAACAATTCATCTCATGAAGCATATAGGCAACTCATACTCAATGCACAACAACATGAGGAAAATCAATCATATAACTCATTTTCTTACAAAACATAAACTTTCATGAACATGCACAACTTAAGGAGATCATGGGACACATAAAATACACATGACTCCAAAACATAAAACAACCAAGAGGAACTCATTACGTCAAGCTAGAGTAGGAGTAGACGGAAAGAGATGATGATATCGGGACTTCATATCGGCCTCGGCCTCCCAAGTAACACCCTCAACTAAATGATTCCTCCACAACACTTTTACGGAAGCAACTTCCTTATTTCTCAACTTCTTAACTTGCCAGTCTAAAATATCAACCGGAACTTCCTCATAAGAAGTAATTTCATCAACTCCCAACCCTTCTAGGGAAACTATGGATGTTAGATTTCCAACACACTTCTTAAGCATAGATACATGGAAAACCGGATGCACCGATGCCAACTCACTTGGCAAATCCAACTCATAGGCAACATTACCAACACGTCTCAAATTTTGGTAAGGGCCTACATGCCGGGGACTAAGCTTCCCCTTTTTACCAAACCTTATTTCACCCTTCATAGGTGAGATTTTCAAGTAAACCCCAATCATTAACATCAAATTCTAGATCCCTTCTTCTAACATCGGCATAAGATTTTTGCCGACTTTGGGCCGTTCTCGACCTCTCTCTAATGAATTGAACTTTCTCAATGGCCTCATGAATCAATTCGGGACCTATGAAAGAAACTTCACCCACCTCAAACCAACCAATGGGTGATCTACACCTCCTACCATACAAGGCCTCAAATGGAGCCATACCGATACTCGAGTGATAGATATTATTGTAGGAAAACTCTATCAATGGCAAGTGATCGTCCCAATTTCCCTTGAAATCGATGACGCATGCCCTCAACATATCCTCTAAAGTTTGGATCGTTCGCTCCTCTTGCCCATCAGTTTGGGGATGAAAAGTCGTGCTAAGCTTAACCTTAGTGCCAAGACCTTTTTGGAATGACTTCCAAAATTGAGAAGTGAATTGGGTACCACGATCGGAAATAATGGACAAAGGCACTCCATGCAACTTTACGATTTCTCTCAAGTACATCTTGTCATAGTCCTCCACCGAATAAGACACTTTGACGGGAAGGAAATGAGCCGATTTCATCATCCGATCTACTATCACCCATATAGAGTCATGTTGTCGCCGGGTGCGAGGCAAACCAACTATAAAGTCCATATTCAAGTCTTCCCATTTCCAAGTAGGAATAGCAATATCTTGGGACAAACCTCTTGGTCTTTGGTGCTCAATTTTCACTTGTTGACAATTCGGACACTTGGCCACAAATTCCGCAATATCTTTCGTCATCCCATTCCACCAATAGACTTCCCATAAATTGTGGTACATCTTGGTGGCTCCCGGGTGAATAGAATACCGAGAATTATGGGCTTCTGTCAAAATTTGTTCCCTCAAGTCACCAACCTTCGGAACGCATAAACGACCTTGATATCTAAGCACACCATCTCCCCATTGGAAGAAAGCCTCAACAGATTTCTTAAGCATCGCCTCTTTCAATTCTACCAAAATTGGATCAAGACCTTGCTTAGCCTTCACATCCATCACAAAGGATGATTCGGACCCATTTTGGACCATGACACCACCCTTGGTGGAGTCCACTAATTGAACACCTAATCGGGCCAACTTATGAACATCCTGAACCAACTGTTTCTTTTCATCCTCTACATGAGCAACACCACCCATCGACAATCGACTAAGAGAATCCACCACCACATTTGCTTTACCGGTGTGGTAGAGAACACTCACGTCATAGTCCTTCAATAGTTCTAGCCACCTTCTTTGGCGAAGATTCAAGTCCTTTTGATTAAACACGTATTGTAAGCTCTTGTGATCGGTAAACACATCTACATGCACTCCATATAAATAATGCCTCCATATATTTAAGGCAAAAACAACCAGCACTAACTCAAGGTCATGGGTAGGATAATTCTTCTCATAGACTTTAAGTCTCCTTGAAGCATAGGCAATCACTTTACCATTTTGCATAAGCACACATCCCAACCCAACTCTAGATGCATCACAATACACCACAAAACCATCCGTACCTTCTAGCAAGGTCAACACCAGAGCGGAGGTAAGTCTATCTTTTAATTCTTGGAAACTTTCCTCACAAGCTTCCGACCACACAAACTTAGCCTTCTTTTGAGTCAAAGCCGTCAAAGGAGAAGCAATGGAAGAAAATCCCTCAACAAACCTCCTATAGTAACCGGCCAAGCCCAAGAAGCTTCTAATATCTGAAAGATATAAAGGCCTAGGACAAATCTTGACCACATCCGTCTTCTTAGGATCTACCTCAATTCCCTTGCTTGACACAATATGACCAAGGAAAGCTACGAACCTTAACCAAAATTCACACTTGCTAAACTTTGCGAAAAGTTGTTGGTCCTTAAGAACTTGCAACACAATCCTCAAATGATCAATATGCTCATTCTCACTCCTCGAATAGATCAAAATATCATCAATAAACACAATTAGGAACATATCAAGGTATTGTCCAAACACCCTATTCATCAAATCCATAAACGCCGCTGGAGCATTATTCAATTCAAACGACATAACCAAAAACTCATAATGATCATACCGGGTTTGAAAAGCCGTCTTTGGAATATCATTCCATCTCACCCTCAATTGGTGATAACCCGAATGAAGATCAATCTTAGAGAAATAACTAGCCCCTTGAAGTTGGTCAAACAGGTCGTCTATCCTTGGAAGAGGATACTTATTCTTAATGGCCACATTATTCAATTGACGATAATCAATGCACATTCGAAGAGACCCATCTTTCTTTCTAACAAACAATACGGGAGCACCCCATGGAGAGATACTCGGTCAGATGAAACCCTTATCCAACAAGTCATTTAATTGCTCTTTCAATTGCTTTAACTCAGTCGGGCCATCCTATAAGGAGGAATAGAAATAGGTTGCGTATCTGTGAGAAGGTCAATACCGAAGTTTATTTCCCGCTCGGGAGGAATACCGGATAAATCATCATGGAAAACTTCTGGAAACTCATTTACAACGGAGACCGACTCAAGAGAAGGGGTTGCTGAATCTAAATTCCTCACCCTAACAACATGGAAAACACAACCCTTAGAAATCATCTTTATATCTTTTAGACAAGAGATAAATTGACCTCTAGGTGTTGAGTTTCCTCCTTTCCACTCTAGGATAGGCCCATTCGGGAAATGGAATTTGACTGCACGAGTTCTACACCTATAGAAGCAAACACGCATGCATCAAAGTCTAACATATCAAGCTCTACCAAGTAAACAAGAGTAACTCTATGGGATAAGGAAATGGGCATCTTCTATAGACCCTCTTAGCCACAAAAGAATCACCAACAGGAGTAGAGACAGAAAAAGGTTCTGATAACACTTTCGGAGGAACATCAAACCTCATAGCCACATAAGGCGTCACAAAGGATAAAGTAGCACCGAGATCTAATAAAGCATACACATCATGATGAAGAACTTTTAACATACCGGTGACTACATCTGGAAAGTTCTCTTGGTCACCTCGGGCTTTGAGAGAATAGAAGCGGTTTTGATTGGGAGCATTGGAATTCAAACCACTAGGGGGAGCTTGCTTACCCTCCTTTCCTTTAGCCTTATGCACCGGGAAATCCCTCATTTTGTGACCACTTTTACCACAATCATAACAACCATCCGTGTCGGCTAGGCACCTACCATCGTGCTTCCTTCCACACTTAGTGCAATTAGGCATAGACAATGAAGATCCATTACAATTCCTCCTTGAGGCTTAGGGTTAGAAACCCTATCTTTGTTGGACCTTGGAGGAGCATTGGAGAAACCTTGACCGGAAAACCTTTGTTGAAATCTTGGACGACCTTGTCCCTCGGACTTTGCATTAGAGAAGTTTCCATCACCGGTCCTAGCCCTTTTTACCTTCCTAGACTTTTCCTTGAGTTTCTCTTCCTCAATTTGTTGTGCATGGACCATAAGATGAGATATGTCCCTGTCACCAATGAGCATGGCGGTACGACACTCTTTAACCACCATATCGGATATACCCGTCACAAACTTACTCATCTTAGCCCTAGAATTTTCAACCATTGTTGGAGCATACTTAGACAATTGGGTGAACTTTAGGGCATACTCTTTCACACTCATACTTCCTTGACGAAGGTTAATGAACTCTTGCACCTTTGCTTCCCTCATCTCAAGGGGAAAAACCAATCTAGAAACGCTGATTTAAAAACTTCCCACTCTACGGGAACCGCTCCTACCGGCCTTGCCTCTTTCCATTGATCGTACCACACTTGAGCAACATCTTTCAATTGGTAAGCGGCCAATTCCAACTTCTCTACCGGAGTCACCCCCATAATAGCAAGTACCTTATATACCTCATTAACAAACTCTTGATAGTCCTGTTTAACTTTGGAGCCATAAAATTTCGGAGGGTTCATCCTCATAAAATCCCTAACTCTTGAAGCAGTCGTACCCACAATTGGGTTCACGGGAGCTACTACATCTCTATTAGCTTGTGACGTCATGTCTTGGGCAAACATTTGAAAAGTCAACCTAATCTCCGCATTTGTGACATGTTCGGCCAACGGATCAACCGGAGCTTGAGGAGCTTGAGAAGCTTGAGGAGTAGCTCCTTGATTCACATTGTCTTCCTCATTCCTTCTAGCGAAAGCCCTTTGAGTAGTCATATCCTATAGACCATCAGGTAAGGATTAGTAGAAAGACCTTAAAGAGTTAAACTCTATCGCACGACTTAAGAGTAATGAAAGAAATGGAATTTCCTAAACATCTTTTAGCTTCTTATTGATAAATGTGGTGCGCTTCACACTCATGGACAAGACTCTACTAGACGTGGCTTATGAGACATCATCCTAGGATCATTCTAAACCTTGTGCTCTAATTACCAAGTTTGTCACGATCCAGGGGTACCTCCTAGATGTAACATGGCGTATAGAAGCCTGAAGGACTCCATACAAGCGACTTAGCTCTCATAACATCAGAAATAGAATAATAAGAGTAAAAACACATTTCAAGTCTAAAAAGTTTTTCATAAAAGAAAGCAGAAGTCTAAGACACTTTGTCTCATCATAGCCATCTATTATAATATCGAATGAAATTGGGCCTAGCCCATACAACATATTTCAAAGGGAAAGTACATGAAAGAAACTAAACATAGGAAATCTGTCCTCAAACCATGAGGACTCACCAAGCTCGGGAAAATAATCAAATCCAAGCTCTAGCCACAAGAATGACCACCTTGAGTACCGGACCCTACATTTGGGGAAACTGTAGGCAAGAGTAGGCGTTAGTACAAAAATGCACTAAGTATGATAACTATGCAAGAAAATACTTAAAACATGCTAAAAGGGATATTTCATTTCAAAGCATGCACTTTACCAAGTTTAGACCTCATCATAGAGATAGTTGGAAAACATAAGTCATAACATCATCTTCAATGCAAGCTAGCATTATCTTTAAAACCTTTGAACACCACGATATACTTCTTTAAGCATGTCTTAGTTCATTATTACTTTGAACACTACGAGATGCTTCCTTAAGCATGTCTTAGTTCATTATTAATCTTGTTATGGGAAATAACCTTAACCAAAATGTGACCATGTGAGCTTTAACATGAACTCTGATGACTCCCACGCCGAAAAGGATTGGTCTAGTTTCCTAAGGTAGAACTGGTAACTCTTAACTTAGGTGGATCCACTAGCTAAATATCTTACGGGAGAACGTAGTTTATGGGATACGGAGATTGCTACTTGAAACCCAAACTCCACTTACGTAAAAGGTTTCCATCTCATGAGACATACTTTGGAAATCTGGACTCAACTACGTGAGAGTTCCCATTTTGGAAGCCCGGACTCAACTTCGTGTGAGCCTTCATCTCATATTCAATACTCACTCGGTGCTAAGCATAAATCCCACGGAATTACTTATTAAGTCTTGACTTAACTCATATCTCATGAAAGGATGTCCTTGACAACCAATCCTAGTTAGTTCATTAGGATAGCTCATTAGACCATGCGTGAGAAAACCTTTCACCATCCATGGTCACTTTAACTCTTAGATTCAATTAGGTGAGAAAAACCTTTCAACCTTAGAATCCTTACTATGTGAGAAACCCTTTCACATTAATGTTCATATGTGTTCATGAGAATGTCCTTTCAACCAACAGAAAAACAATATCATAATCATTGACACTTCACTCTCAAAGTGTCCTCAAAGCATTTACATAGATTTCATAAAAACATGCATAATACCATACTTTGCTCTTTCAAGGTTCAAAACCTACTTTCAATCACCACATCTAGAATTCAAACATTATATAGGGATTTCGTCATAATTTCATGTGATTCTATCACGTCATGCATTAATTCATAAAATTCCTCTTTTCATCATCAAAGACCCACATCATAAGATCACAATTGAGAAATATGAGAATTACATGGGTTCTTGGGGATACATCATAAAAATCATAGGAAATCATCAATTCATGCTTAATATAACTCAATTCAATCATTTAAATCAATTTTGAAAGGAACCCATGACTTTTCAATCAAACCCTAACAATATGAGATTTCTATCTTTTTGAAATTTGAGCTTTTGAAGGAACTCCATGGATGAAAATCATCATACCTTACTATCAAATACCAAATAAATTGATGTACAAAAGCTTGCCCTTAAAACCCTAACTTGAATCTCCTTCTTCTTCAAGTTTTCTAGAGAGAGAATTATTTGAGAGATTGAACTTTTGGGATTTCTTTTGGGTTTGGAAAATATGACTTAATTGGGTGAGTTTTAGAGTTAAAATGACTTATATAGGGACCCTAGACTTAGGCAAAACTACCTCACTTCATTTAAGTTGAAACCGGAATTACCCATTTACCCTCAACTTGCCAGCTTACTGTCCATCTTCACGAGAGGCACCACGAGCCATGGTCCTCCCCACGAGCCGTGGTCCCCTCCGTGGTGATGGACCAGTAGCTTGGACAACCTTGACTCAACACCAAAAATCCAACTCCCCTCCACGAGCCTTCCCACGAGTCGTTGTCTTCACCACAAGCCGTGAAGTGGCTCGTGAAAAGGGGGTTGTCTTGGGCAGCTTGAGGAGGCTACTGCCTAGCCTACCACGAGCCACACCACGAGCCGTGGTGGTGGTCGTGGTTGCTTGGGCAGTGTCTATGGGAGAGTGGACTGCCCTAGTCCTCTCCATTGGCCCTTGCCCTCTTCTATGGCTCTAACCCTTACACACTTAGCCCTAGTATAGTCTACTAGTTTCCGGGGTGTTACATTAGGTCTACTTATGCATCCCTTCTTGAAACCTATTGTCCAAAATACCCATTGCAAATGAATAAGATTACAAATTTTTAGGAAAGAAGAATGGAATTTTCCCTTCCCAAATAGAATATGCCCCCGTGCAAATGAATAAGATTAAGAATTTCTTAGGAGGGAAGAATGGAATATTCCCTTCTCAAATAGAATATGCCCCTTTGCAAATGAATAAGATTAAGAATTTCTTAGAAAAGAAGAAAAGAATATTCCATTCCCAAATAGAATATGCATTTGTAATGAATTGTCATGCGGTGAATTATTATTAGTCTGATTTTTTTCATTTTTCTTTCGAAACAACAAACCCAAAATAAAGTAATAGCTTAATTTTCTTAGACTAGAATAAATATAAGAAATTTTAATAATCAAACTAAGCAAAAAAAGCATCCAAAAGTAACTAAAATGCTAGATTAAAACCATACCTATTTCTATCAGCTTTGCACTTACAAGAAAAATATTTACTGCTAAAAAATATGTAAAAACTCGAGGAGGGGGAGAGAACAAGGTCATGGAAGAGGATGGGGTAAGCCAAGGAAGATAATCATCACGTTTGGGACTTCTGTCGGCACATAAACACATATGAATTTCACTACCCTGGGGTACCCCCTAGATGTAACAAGGTGTACGAGACCTTGAGAGGCCTCATACAAGACACTTAGCATATCATAACATAAAGTAATAGAAATGAGTGGAAATTTAAAACATTTCAATACAATCGAGGTCTTTATAAAACGAAGCGGAAGTCTAACACAATTGTCTCAAACCATCTAAACCACATGAATAAATCTTGGGACACAGCCCATACAATAGTCCAAATATGAAATGAAATACATAAAGGAACATGGTTGTCAAATCCTCGAATTCTATGAGGACTCACCAAATCTTCAATCCTTGATCTACTATGTTTCTAGCCATGAGAATGAGTGTCAATGTCGCCGAACCCTACATTTGATAAGAATGTAGGGAAGAGTATGAGTTAGTACAAACATGTATTAAATATGATGGATAGCATAAACAACATAAACATAATGGTTAGTCAATATAAACTATAAGCATAATCAATGTACATAAATCATCATCATAATAAGAAAGGAATACTCCTCAAGTAACCTTACTCATCCCTAGTCAAGACTTGGACCATCTACCTCTAGTCAAGCTTACCTCATGGAAGGCATCTCAAGCAACAATCCAAGCTATTAGTTCTTTATATCATAGTTCTCATTATTCATACTCACTTTTAAAGACATGGGGATTCGCCTCTTGCCTAGCTTATAAAGGCTAATGGGTACTGGCGTCTTTCCTTACTTACAAAGGCTAATGAGTACTCGCCTCTTTCCAAAGACTAATGAGTACTCGCCTCTTTCCTTACTTACTTTAAGATCATGGGTACTCACCTCCACAATCACATCATATGACACGGGTACTCGCCTCCACATTATTTCGTAAGGATCACGGGTACTCGCCTCTATGTCCATTCATCATAATAAGAATGTGGGGACTCGCCTCTTGTTCAATTCTAAGGAGTATCGGAAATCACCTCATATCCTTTCATATGGAGGTCATGGGTAGTCGCCTCTAGCCTCATCAATTACATATTCTTTTAGTCTAGATTCATTTTAGGTGAACAATCCTTTCAACCTAGAATCATTCATGTGAGAAAGTCTTTCACATTCATACATTCATACTTAATCAATTCATATGGGAAGTATCTCTTCCACCACCCCAAAAAATATCATAAGCTTTACTCTCAAAGCAACTATCATCATAATTCATCAATCCTATATGGATAAACCTAAGCCCACAAAGTTTCCCTTCATGGTATCAACCCAACTATATCAATTCTAACCTAGAATCCTAGGATAGGCATGGGTACATGTAATCTCATCCTAAAAACATGATTTACTATCAATTCAATCATAAACAATCATTACCCACTCAATTGGATCAAACATTCATCTCTACCCACAATATTGGAAGAAACCCTAACTAGAATTGTGGATTTCATCTTCACAATTGGGAAAATCTAGGGGACTCCATGGAAGAGAGGATTCCATGGATGAAAAGCCATCATACCTTTATTGCAATGCCCACACAAGCTTGAAGATTGGAGACTTGAACTTGACCTAGCTTCAATTTCTTCCTTCTTCTTCCAACTTCTAGAGAGAGAATATTTGAGAGGAGTTTTGGGAATTCTTTTGGGATTTTGAGAGAATGACTTAAATAGGGGATTTTGGGGGTTAAAAATATTTATATAGGTGTTCTAGACTTAGGCAAAACGACACCACTTTGATTTAATTAAAACCGGAAAAGACCCAACTTCCCCTAAAATAACTGCCATCTCTTGACCCATGGAACCCCAACCGACGGACCGTGGATGGACCTACGGTCCATCCTGGTCAGTCTTCATTCGTGGTCAGATAATTCTGGCCAATCGATGACCACTGGACCACGGGTCGTGGACCCACCTACGGTCCGTAGGTCCCACCGTGGTCCATGCCTGGACCATTTTAGGTGGCCCTCTCCACGGACCCACCTACGGTTCGTGGTCCAACCCATGAACTGTGGATGGCACTTGGATCTTGTTGAAATCTGTTTCTTTTCCCTCTTTTAGATATGGGTGTTACATTATCTCCCCCTTGGGATCACTCATCCTCGAATGACGTTCTACACACCTCTTAAAGGAAACAACTCTAGACTAGCAGCCCATCATACATGCAACACATCAAAATGCACACAACTAAGGAGGAACTTCATCTCCAAGCTAAACTTGCTCAATGCATCACAAGGAAGTAGGAACTACATCTATCAACCCAATATGCATGAAATTTTCAGATTTCTTATGTTCAAGGAGGAACTACCTTCTCCAAACTTAAAAACATGCTCAACACAATCTCATAGAGCTCATATGCAATTCGATCTCAAAAAGAATATCTAAAATATGTTCATCAACTCATCTCATGAATTCTATAGGCAACTCATACTCAATGCACTACAACATGAGGAAAATCAATCTTATCACTCATTTTCTTTCATAACACAAGTTTTCATGAACATGCATAACATAAGGAAATCAAGGGAACATCTAAAACACACACGACTTCAAATCATAAAACAAACTAAGAGGAACCTCATTACCTCAAGCTAGAGTAGAAGGAAAGAGATAAGGCTATCGGGACTTCATATCGGCCTCGGCCTCCCAAGTAGCACCCTCAACTAAGTGGTTTCTCCACAATACCTTCACGGAAGCAACTTCCTTGTTTCTCAATCTCTTGACTTGTCGGTCTAGAATCTCAACCGAAACTTATTCATATAAGAGACTTTCATCAACCCCCAAGACTTCTAGGGGAACTAAGGATGTCAGATATTCAACACACTTCTTAAGCATAGAGGCATGGAAAATGGGATGCACCATTGCAAAATCATTTTGCAACTCAAGTTCATAAGCAACCTTAACAACACGTCTCAAGATTTGATACGGGCCTACGTATCAGGGACTAAGTTTCCCTTTCTTCCCAAATCTCATCACACCCTTCATGGGAGAGATTTTCAAATAGACCCAATCACTAACCTCAAACTCAAGGTCTCTCTTTCTAACATTGGCATAGGACTTTTGTCGGCTTTGGGCCATTTTCAACCTCTCTCTAATGAGCCGGACTTTCTCCATAGCCTCATGAACTAATTTGGGTCCAATCAAGGTAACCTCACCCACCTCAAACCACCCTATGGGAGATGTACACCTCCTACCATAAAGAGCTTCAAAGGGGGCCATACCAATACTAGAATAGTAGCTATTATTATAAGCAAACTCTATCAACGGCAAGTGATCATCCCAACTTACCTTGAAATCGATGACACATTCTCTCAACACATCCTCTAATGTTTGGATCGTTCGCTCCGCTTGCCCATCGGTTTATGGGTGAAAAGTCGTGTTAAGCTTCACTTTAGTGCCAAGACCCTTCTGGAATGACTTCCAAAACTGAGAAGTAAATTGAGTACCTCTATCGGATATAATGGACAAGGGTATCCCATGCAACCTTACCATTTCCCTCAAATAAAATTTGGCATAGTCTTCCGCCACATAAGAAACCTAGACAGGAATGAAATGGGCCTATTTCGTCATTCGGTCTACTATAACCCAAATCGAATCATATTGTCGCTGAGTACGTGGCAACCCTACTATAAAATCCATATTTACGTCTTCCCACTTCGAAGTAGGAATGCTAATGTCTTAGGATAAACCTCCCAGTTTCTGATGCTCATCCTTCACTTGTTGGCAATTTGGACACTTAGCCACAAATCCCGTAATATCCTTCTTCATCCCATTCCACCAATAGATCTCCCGCAAATCACGACACATCTTGGTGACTCCCGGGTGAATGGAATATCGAGAACTATGGGCTTCTGTCAATATTTGTTCCCTTAAGTCATCAACATTCGGAACACATAATCGACCTTGGTATCTAAGTACTCCATCTCCCCCTTGAGAGAAAGCCTCAACGGACTTTTGAGCAACGCTTCCTTCAATTCAACCAAAGTCGGATCAAGACATTGTTTAGCTTTCACATCACTCACAAAAGATGATTCGGAACCATTGCGAACCATAATGCCACCGTTGGTGAGGTCCATCAACAGAACACCCAAATGGGCCAATCTATGTACCTCTCGTACCAATTCCTTCTTATCATCATCAATGCAAGCAACACTACCCATACACAACCTACTAAGAGCATCCGCCACTACATTCGCCTTTCCGGGGTGATAGAGAACACTCATATCATAATCCTTCAATAACTCAAGCCACCTTCTTTGGTGAAGATTCAAATCTTTTTGATTAAACACGTATTGCAAGCTTTTGTGGTCGGTGAACACATCTACATGCACACCATAAAAATAATGCCTCCATATCTTTTAAGGCAAAAACCACCACCGCTAGCTCAAGATCGTGGGTCCGATAATTCTTCTCATGAATCTTAAGTTGCCTTGAAGTATAGGTAATAACCTTTCCATTTTGCATAAGCACACATCCCAACCCAATCCTTGAGGCATCACAATATACCACAAAACCATCTGTTCCTTCCCGTAAAGTCAAAATTGGAGCGGAAGTGAGTCTATCTTTCAATTCTTGAAAACTCTTTCCACATAATTCGGACCATACAAACTTAGCCTTCTTTTGAGTCAAAGCCGTCAATGGAGAGGCAATAGAAGAAAACCCTTTATCAAATCATCGATAATAACTGGCCAAACCCAAGAAACTTCTAATGTCCAAAGGTGATAGAGGTCTATGCCAACTCTTGACCGCATCCGTCTTCTTAGGATCTACCTCTATACCTTTGCTTGAAACAATATGACCAAGGAAAACTACAGACCTTAGCCAAAACTCACACTTGCTAAAATTTGCAAAGAGTTGTTTTTCCTTAAGGATTTGCAACATAATCCTCAAATGATCAACATGCTCATCCTCACTCCTTGAGTAGATAAATATATCATCGATGAACACAATCACAAACATATCAAGGTATTGTCTAAACACCCTATTCATCAAGTCCATAAACACTGCCAGAGCATTAGTCAACCAAAACGACATTACCAAAAACTCATAGTGACCATATCGGGTTCTAAAAGCCATCTTTGGAATATCTTCTTCTTTCACCCTCAATTGGTGATAACCCGATCGGAGATCAATTTTAGAGAAATAACTTGCCCCTTGAAGTTGGTCAAACAAATCATCAATCCTTGGGAGAGGATAATTGTTCTTAATAATCACTTTGTTCAACTATCGATAGTTGATGCACATTTGGAGTGAACCATCCTTTTTCTTAACGAACAACACTGGAGCACCCCATGGTGAGATACTTGGTCGGATGAAACCTTTGTCTAATAGATCTTTCAACTGTTCCTTCAACTCCTTAAGTTCCACCGGAGCCATTCTATAAGGAGGAAGAGAAATAGGTTGCGTATCCGGGAGAAGGTCAATACCGAAATATATTTCCCTTTTGGGAGGAATACTAGGTAGATCACCTGGGAACACTTAGGAAACTCTTTTATAATTGGGACCGACTCAAGAGAGGGGGTTTCGGAATCTACATCCCTCACCCTCACTAGATGGTAAAAGCAACCCTTAGAAATCATCTTTCTAGCTTTAAGACAAGAAATAACCCAACTCTTAGGCATAAAATTTCCCCCCTTCTACTCTAGGATAGACTCATTTGGAAACTGAAATTTGACTACCCGAGTTCTACAATCGATAGAAGCATAGCATGAATGCAACCAATCTATACCAAGGATGACATCGAAGTCTATCATATCAAGTTCTACCAAGTCAACAAGAGTAACTCTATGGGATAAGGTGATGGGACACTTTCTATATACCCTCTCAGCCAACACAGAATCACCAACTAGGGTAGAAACAGAAAAGGGTTCTAATAACACTTCAGGAAGCACATCAAATCTCATAGCCACATAAGGAGTCACAAAGGAGAAAGTAGCACCAGAATCAAGTAAGGCATACACATCTAATTGAAAAACCTTTAACCTACCGGTGACCACATCAGGCGAACTCTCTTGATCACCTCTAGTCTAGAGTGCATAGAATCAGTTTTGCTTAGGAGCATTCGCTCCCGAAATACTTGGACCAGATTAAAGATTAGGGTTGAGCCCTACGATGAGTATCTCCCTCATTCTTAGCAACCGAGGGACAATCCCTTATCTTGTGACCGGTCATACCACACCCAAAGCAAGCACTGGATCCCACTAGACACTTACCCTCATGAGTTCTCTCACAGTTAGGACAAGTAGGCATTGAGGACCTACTACCATCCCCTTGAGGTTTAGGGTTAGACACCCTTTCATTGTTAGACCTTGGAGGAGAATTTGAACATCCTTGCCCAGAGAACTTTTGCCAAAACCTTGAAAGACCTCATCCACTGGATCTAGAATATGAAAAGTTACCATCATTCGTTCTTGCCCTTTTTGCTTTCCTAGATACTTCCTTGAGATTTTCCTCTTCAATTTGTTGGGCATGCACCATAAGGCGAGAAATGTCCATGTCATGGACAAGCATAGCGGTGCGGCACTCTTTGACTACCAAGTCAGACACACCCGACACAAACTTAGTCATCTTGGTCCTACGATCCGCCACAATAGATGGAGCATATTTAGATAGTTGAGTGAACCTCAAAGCGTATTCCCTCACACTCATATTTACTTGCCGAAGGTTAATGAACTCAAGAACATTGGCCTCTCTGATTTCAAGAGGGAAGAACCTATCAAGAAAAGCACTTTTGAACCTTTCCCACTCTATGGGACCCGCTCCTTCTGGCCTTGCCTCTTTCCATTAATTGAACCAAATCTGAGCTACCCCTTTGAGTTGATAAGCGGCCGATTCCACCTTCTTTACCAGAGTCACTCCCATAATAGAAAGTATCTTATAGACCTCATCGATAAACTCTTGAGGATCTTTCTCAACTTTGGAGCCATAAAATTCCAGAGAGTTCATCCTTATAAAGTCCCTTACTCTTGCCGCCGCTGTATCCACATTTGCGTTCACGGGAGCTACCACCTCTCTATTGGCTTGGGCCGTCACGGCTTGAGCCAACACTTGGAAAGCCGACCTAAACTCTGCATTGGTTACATTCTCAGCCAACGGATCAATCGAAGCTTGAGGAGGAGCTTGGGGAGGAACTTCTAGACCCACATTGTCTCCCTCAATCCTTCTAGCATTAGTCCTTCTAGTAGTCATATCCTGAAAACCATCGGGTAAGGATTAGGAGAAGGAAATTATAGAGTTAAACTTGATGGCACGACTTAGAGGAATAAAGAAGTGAAGTTTCCTAAACATCTAGTAGCCTCTCAATCATAAATATGGTGAGCTTCATACTTATGAATAAGACTCCACTTGATGTGGTTTGTGACATCCTAGAATCATTCTAAAACTTGTGCTCTGATTACCAAGTTTGTCACGACCCAGGGGTACCCCCTAGATATAACAAGGCGTACGAGACCCCGAGAGGCCTCATACAAGCCACTTAGCATATCATAACATAAAGTAATAGAAATGAGCAGAAATTTAAAACATTTCAATACAATCGTGGTATTTATAAAATGAAGTGGAAGTCTAATACAATTGTCTCAAACCATCTAAACCACATGAATAAATCTTGGGACACAGCCCATACAATAGTCCAAACATGAAATGAAAGACATAAAGGAATATGGTGGTCAAATCCTCGAATGCTATGAGGACTCACCAAATATTCAATCCTTGATCTACTATGATCCTAGCCACGAGAATGAGTGTCAATGTCGCCGGACCCTACATTTGATAAGAATGTAGGCAAGAGTATGCGTTAGTACAAACATGTACTAAATATGATGGCTAGCATAAACAATATAAACATAATGGTTAGTCAATATAAACCATAAGCATAATCAATTTACATAAATCATCATCATAATCAGAAAGGAACACTCCTCAAGTAACCTTACTCATCCGTAGTCAAGACTTGGGCCATCCACGTCTAGTTAAGCTTACCTCATGGAAGGCATCTCAAGCAACAATCCAAGCTATTCGTTATTTATATCATAGTTCTCATTATTCATACTCACTTTTAAAGACATGGGCATTCGCCTCTTGCCTAGCTTATAAAGGCTAATGGGTACTCGCTTTATGCCTTACTTACAAAGGCTAATGAGTACTCTCCTCTTGCCTTACTTACTTTAAGATCATGGGTACTCACCTCCACAATCACATCATATGATAAGGGTACTCGCCTCCACATCATTTCATAAGGATCACGGGTACTCGCCTCCATGTCCATTCATCATAATAAGAATGTGGGGACTCACATCTTGTTCAATTCTAAGGAGTATGGGAAATCACCTCATATCCTTTCATATGAAGGTCATGGGTAGTCGCCTCTAGCCTAATCAATTA
This sequence comes from Solanum etuberosum, assembly GCA_029582245.1. Lineage (NCBI taxonomy): Eukaryota > Viridiplantae > Streptophyta > Magnoliopsida > Solanales > Solanaceae > Solanum > Solanum etuberosum. The sequence goes on from JAJONR010006449.1 coordinate 23,933, forward strand.
CATATTCTTTTAGTCTAGATTCATTTTAGGTGAGCAATCCTTTCAATCTAGAATCATTCATGTGAGAAAGTCTTTCACATTTATACATTCATACTTAATCAATTCATGTGGAAAGTATCTCTTGTACCACACCAACATATATCATAATCTTTACTCTCAAAGCAACAATCATCATAATTTATCAATCCTATATGGATAAACCTAAGCCCACAAAGTTTCTCTTCATGGTATCAACCCAACTATATTGATTCTAACCAAGAACCCTAGGATAGGAATGGTTACATGTAATCTCATCCTAAAAACATGATTTACTATCAATTCAATTATAAACAATCATTACCTACTCAATTGGATCAAACATTCATCACTACCCACAATATTGGAAGAAACCCCAACTAGAATTAGGGATTTCATCTTCACAATTGGGGAAATCTAGGGGACTCCATGGAAGAAAGGATTTCATGGATGAAAAGCCATCATATCTTGATTGTAAAGCCCACACAAGCTTGAAGATTGGATACTTGAACTTGACATAGCTTCAATTTCTTCCTTCTTCTTCCAACTTCTAGAGAGGAGTTTTGGGAATTCTTTTGGGATTTTTAGAGAATGAATTAAATGAGGGATTTTGGGGGTTAAAAATAATTATATAGGTGTTCTAGACTTAGGCAAAATGACAACACTTTGATTTAATTAAAACTGGAAAAGACCCAACTTCCCCTAAAATAACTGCCAGCTCTTGACCCATGAAACCCCGACCGATGGACCGTGGATGGACCTACGGTCCATCCTGGCAAGTGATCATTCGTGGTAAGAGAATTCTGGCCAATCAACGGCCACTGGACAACGGGGCGTGGCCCCACCTAGGATCCACAGGTCCTACCGTGGTCCATGCCTAGACCATTTTAGGTGGCCCTTTCCACGGACCCACCTACGGTCTGTGGTCCAACCCACGAACCGTGGTTGGCCACCATGGATGGCACCTGGATCTTGTTGAAATCTGTTTCTTTTCCATCTTTAGGATGCGGGGTGTTACAATAAATGACCAAACCCACCAGAACAAGTCACTTTTGAATATATGATTGGGCTTTTGGGATCAGGAGATGTGGGTGCTCTACCAGGAATGATCCTTAACTGATCTTACTTGGGATCACAAATCTCAATTTTTTCTATGAAGAAAGGATCTAATTGTATTAGTGTCTATAATTTGTTTCTTTTGTATAATACTAATCAATAGGAACTTATTGGTAAGTGCTACAAAATCTCGTGCATCAGAACAAAATAGAGGACCAAAGAAGCTCGATACATCCAGATCTGTAGTAACACAACCAGATCTCACAACCCAGACTACAGTAATAGGGCAAACTACAAATACCAAATTTGTTGGTACAGTAACCAAGGGAACAGTACTAGGAATTCCTAGATCTGGAAAAGATGAAGAAGCCATTGAAGACCCTTCAGCTACAACATGGACCAACCTATTTACTAAGAATAGGGCTGCAATAAATGGTTTATCCCTCGAGTATATCCCTCCTAAACTGCTAAATGGGCCGTAAATTGTTGAACTTGCTCAAGCAGAGGTAGACAGGGAACTTCATTAATGGAGTTGCTCTATAATCGCTAACTTTATTGGAGAGAAATCTGGATACAAATCGATCAGAGGTAGGTAGGTATCACAATATTGTCCAATGTTGGACAATCTCATCTATATCTTCATGAAGAGGGATACTATATTATCAGGTTCCAGACCATGGATGATATGCATGAAGTGTTCTATAATGCTCATACACTATTAATAATAGACCTATCATTCCAAAACCATAGTCTAGACTTTAACCTCACTAAGGAATTCCCTACTGAAATTCCTTAGTGGGTCAAGTTCCCAAATCTCCCTATGACCTATTGGGTAAGGACTCTTTAAGAAGGATTAACTAGTTTTGTGGGCAAAACTATCTATGTTGATGTGTGCATGGCTAAACAATCTAGAATCTCCTTTTCAAGGATGTCTTTAGGATTTAATATCATCAATCCCTTGCCTAATGATATAACAATATTAGAAGTCACTAGTAGACAAATTCAACAAGCTGTTTCTTATGGTTGGAGGCCAAAATACTGTCTACATTGCTCCGTGGGGTTGGGCATTTCTCCCCCCCCCCCAAAGCCTACAACTCCTATGATGGCAGCCCATCATAAACAATAAAATGTCAATAAGGTGACACAAGAATATATGAAGATATCAGGGTGCTATACAAACAATTCCAAAGGCAATTACCCCCACCTAATCTGACCAAGGTACGTGTGAATCAAGCTCAACCAAAGTTAGCAATCCTATGCAACACCCCATGAAACAGTGCCACAGAATAGCCATGAGTTCAATTTAATTAACTTTCCCCATTTAATATTTTGTCGCATTGAAGAATGGGTTTAGAAGTCTGGTAAGTGGACAAATGGTTTTGGCAAGTTCCCTCCTAATAAAAGAGGACTATCTAACCCCTGATGAGCTGGTTAGTGTGGAATGTAAGGGGTATTAATAAGTGGCATAAGAAACGGGAACTCAAGCACCTTTTGAAAAACAAAATGAAATAAAGTTTGCAAAATGATTGTTCAAAACATATTTTTGACAATTAGGGTCTATTTATTAGGAATTAGGCAATTTTCTCAATTTTTTATAAGTGTTAGACCATGAATATTTAATGATATGACTTTTGGATAAATCCTTTGAAAAACCTTTAGGGACCCTCCGTAATGAGTTGGAGGAGAAGTACGTATTGCCTCACCATGATTCACGACATAATTTTGGCATTTAGGGGATATTTAACAAGAATTAAACAATTTTCTCATTTTTTTCATATGTTTTAGGCTATTAATATTTTGGTGATAAGGTTTTCAGGCCATTGTTTTGAAAAATCTTTACAGTACCCTTCCTAATTAGTTTGGGGAGCAGTAAGTAGAGACTCACCATAATCTACGAAATATTTTTGGCATTTAAGGGCCATTTAAATTGCCCCTAAATGACCAAAATAAACTCTGAAAATGGTGAGATTGTACGTACAGCTCACCAAACTCCCAATGGAGAAAATATTCATAGGCTAACACTCATACGAATTCTCCTTTAAGGACTTACTCTAGAAGAAAATATAGGCGAGCAGCATGAGGCGATAAACTATCTTAGTTTATCTGTCTTATTTTCTTTTTTTTAAGTAGGATAAAATATATAAACAGTAATTATCTATAGTAGTTATAATGTAGAAGTTATTACCAGCAGGCATTAGCAGTTATTTACAGCAGTAACTGTTTCTATCTCTATATGTTAGGAGTTATCCTATGTTTACTATAAATATTTGTATTTTAGGAGAATTCTACGAGGGAAAATATTATTATCATCTTTATATTTGGAGATTTTTCCACTCCATACGAACATTGTTATTGGTTAATGCAGTGTTTAAGATTCTTGCACTTTATTTACCCAGTAAAGTTTCACTTTCATTTCGTTTCATCTTAGTTTCTATCATTTTGGTATCAGAGTAGACCGATCCAATATGGTCAATATCAGATCTTGTACTTCGCAATCACAAGAAGACATTCCCAATGTTGAATCCCTTGCGCAACAACTATCTAATATCGCATCAAAACTAAACATAATTGATTCATTGGCAGCAAATGTTGCTTCACTGAAATCCCAGACTAGTCACACCCAACAAGAGGAAACCAGTCATCGAATTCGTACCAGAGGAAAAAGTGCAAATGTTTGGGAAGAAGACATCGATAATACAGGGTGGCCAAAAAATCCTCCCCGGAGGCGATACACGAAGATTGATTTTCCGGATTTGAAGGAGGAGACCTTAGGGGTTGGATTTTGAAGGCAGAAAAATATTTCTGCTACTACCAAACTCCAGATGAACACGAAGTTGACATTGTTGCTATGTATCTAGAAGGTGATGCGTTTGATCTCTTCTCTTGGATTAATCGTGAACGAACTTTGCTCTGTTGGGAAGAACTTGTTAAAGCATTGCAAGAAAATTATGGTCCAGCAGAGTTTCAAAGTCTGGATGAGCATCTGTGTAGCATCCACCAAAGTGGTTCGATACAGGAGTACCGCCAAGAATTTGTAAAACGTTCATCTAGAGTCACAGACTGGCCAGATCACTGTCTCTTAGGGGTTTTCATGAATGGGATTAAATAAAAACTCAAATCAGATGTGAGAATTCATAATCCTAGAACTGTTTATAAAGTCATGAGCCTTGCAATGGAATTTGAGCAAAAAGTTAGTTCCAAACATGGGCATAAGTCTCAATGAACACAAAGTTGACATTGTTGCTATGTATCTGGAAGGTGATGCGCTTGATCTCTTCTCTTGGATTAATCGTGAACGAACTTTGCTCTGTTGGGAAGAACTTGTTAAAGCATTGCAAGAAAATTATGGTCCAGCAGAGTTTCAAAGTCTGGATGAGCATCTGTGTAGCATCCACCAAAGTGGTTCGATACAGGAGTACCGCCAAGAATTTGTAAAACGTTCATCTAGAGTCACAGACTGGCCAGATCACTGTCTCTTAGGGGTTTTCATGAATGGGATTAAATAAAAACTCAAATCAGATGTGAGAATTCATAATCCTAGAACTGTTTATAAAGTCATGAGCCTTGCAATGGAATTTGAGCAAAAAGTTAGTTCCAAACATGGGCATAAGTCTCAATGAACACAAAGTTGACATTGTTGCTATGTATCTGGAAGGTGATGCGCTTGATCTCTTCTCTTGGATTAATCGTGAACGAACTTTGCTCTGTTGGGAAGAACTTGTTAAAGCATTGCAAGAAAATTATGGTCCAGCAGAGTTTCAA
>JAJONR010006450.1:0-22481 GCA_029582245.1 Solanum etuberosum
CTTGGAACTGTGGATAATGAACTTTGAAAGTCTCAAAATTCCCAACTCTTCTTTATACATGACCACACCATAGAGAGAAACCATCTTTGGAGAAACCATCGGCCCATTTCAGCTCCAAACCCAAGACTCAATCCAATATAGCCTACAAGGCTAGAAATTGCCAAAGAATCTACTCGGGTTGAATCATAGGGAAAGTCTTGGATGAACGGTCATAAGAATTGAGTTCTCACCTAGCTAAAGATCATACTACCAGACCTAAGTCTTCTATATCAGTCAACATGGAGCTAAAAAATCTGAAGCGACGTAAGTGAATTTCTAAGGCCTATTGGCTCCAAAACAAAGTCTAAGGCAATCACTAGCCTATGCCTAGGCTAAGGCGAAGAACAAGATACCAATAACAATATGAACAGCAAAACATATACTAGAAAGCATGGAACAACCAACACAACTATATTAAGCATGCTCAATCTCCTAGAAAACTACCATAAATACATCTAAGACACGATTTCCAATTACTAAACATGATTCAAACTACAAATCCATACAATTTCTAGCTAATCAACATGAATTCACAGACTCAATCTAAAGACTCATAAGTCGTAGCCTACGTCAAAGCTGACACCGTGTGTTCAAAAATCAAAATTCTAGAGTTTTTCCATTCTGAACGTAATACGATAACTACCATGCTATCAAGTTAATAATCACAACATTAATAATGAAGTTCAGACACAAAAACCGAAACAATTGATGATGGACCAAAAAATGAATCAAAAATTGAATTGCCGAACCCGCATCAGGATTATTGAACTTGACTCTATCAATTATTCCTATTTATCTCAAAGATCTTATGCCCCAAAAATGGGCACAATTAGAGCTCGAAAACATAGCTAAATTGGAACATGCAAAAACATCAACAAAAAACCACCATTAAAGAGCCAAGGTCCTTTGGGATAATATTTTACATCCGAGACGAGTCCCCCACGCCTCCCTGATGGTCTAAACATATAGCCTTGAATAGAAACAAGAATCAACGTAAATGGAGCTCCCATGCTCAAAAATCAAGTTATCAAATATTTGAAAATGGCTGATTTCAAGACTTGTCTTTAGTTAAAACACCAGTCAAATGGCCATCACAAACGGGGGACCCAATTTATAATCGCAAAAGGTAGGGCCCCTAAAGATCCATGAACACAAAGATTCATGCCTCCCTAACCTTCACGAACAGGGCTCAAGGGCTGTTAATTTGATGCCCAACAACTTTGGTCTCCACGGATGTGGAACTAGGCTCGCACATGTGGAGGCCATAATAATTGGCCACGACAAACGGGACCTAAGGCGCGCGAACGCAAAGAGGAAATGGGTGTTACACCAGCTGATACAAAATCACCTAGTTCAACCAGTCCCAAAATCTCTAATGGAATGCTTTCAATTAGTTCAGAACCCTGGGCACACAAATGAAATATGTTATCTCACCCTATTGAGCATTCCAAACTCAATGAAGATGTTGAAAATTCCAACCAAGGTCATCTCGAGAAAATGTGTGTGCCACACCCAAACTCTCTTTTATGCCAAATTCTACAAGGTAGCTCAGAATAAGCTTCAAATCCTCAAGATTTGCACCAAATGTCCTTCTAGACCAGACTCAACCTTCTAGAGCTAACAGAACAATCAAAATTGCATTCTAAGGCCATCAATCTAAAGTTCTTAACCAAGTCAACTGTTCAAGTTTCAAAAGCTCCAAAAAAAGAAAATTTGCAGAAAAACCAAACCATTGACTAGGTGACCAATCTATCAGTCCTAGAAAGTCTTAAATGACTTGGGGTAGCTATAGGAAAGGTCTAAATGTCAAAAATAATGAAATAAAGAGGAAATGACCTTGAGGTTCATTACATTGGCCTAATTTAATGTCTTCCTCCTTAATGAAACTCCACCATTGCTATGAACAAATTCTTATTAATTTTTCTTTCACAAACCCACATCAGAACACCTTATTGTATTTTCTACCATATACCATTAAATTGCATAGACTCAGCTACTTGACTTCTAGTGGGACTAAGTTTCTATTCGAAAAATCATCTAAATTATTTACCTTTGATCTCCATCTTAATCGACTTACCACTAACACTTAGTTTTGCACCCATTGCTTCATAATAAAACTACTTCAATTCTAACAAATATTTCTTATTAATTTTTCTTTCACAAACTATAACAACGTATTTCGTCATTACTGAAAATACAAGGGGTAACGGTATACGAATCTCATTCGTCATAGGGTTAGGATCAATACCTCTATATGTGAGTGTATTAGTTAAGAATTAAGGTTATACAATGCCCCTATCACAAATTAAGTTGTAAGTGCCCTTATCAATTTAGTTTTGATCTTTAGTTGAAATGAGGTAAACTTCAAATAGGCATATCTCTTAGAATATAATGAATTTGGTGGCTCATGACCTATAAATTAAAGGTCTATGAGTCGTCTTTCAAATTTTACCAAGTTTTCAGTATTTGGAGTTCAGTGTAAAAGCTTATGACTGTTTTACCAAAGACTATCCATAATAAAAAGTTGAAACTGCAATAATGGGAGTCAGGCTGCTACAGCAGGCTACATGCTATAAAAAGCTATTTTTCAGACCTAGATCATTATTTTACTCCCAAAACTTGTCCAAGGTCATGCTAGGACAAGGAATGGGCGATTTATTCAATTTTACATTGATTTCCTCCTTCAAGGTAAGTTCTTCCATCAATGTAACACTAGTTTGATTCCTTGGTCCTTAGAAAATATAATTGTGGCGCTAGAGAATTAATTGAATTCATTCTAAGGTGAGAAAAAATTAGGTTTATGGGGATTTTAAGGTGAAAAACGTTGGATAATCTTAAGAATGTTTATTCTTGATTTAATACCATAATTCACTAGTATAACCATGAGAATCATAGATCTAGGTTAATTATTTGTGGGAAAGCCCTGTAATGGGTGGAAAAATCATGAGGTTGACCTAGGATTTTGGATTTCATATAATCTAGAAATATCTAGACCATTTATGATTGATTTTGTAATATACAAACTAAAGTTTCACAAAAGGATTCAAGGTTTCCGCAATACTTGCTTGGCACCCAGATAGGCTAGGTTTTCTAAATTGAGTGGTTAGACATGTTTTCTACTACATAGTATATTTTATATTGACATGAGGTTTCATGACTAGGTCTTCGGGAACAGAGTCTTGATGGTTAAACATTGTTGTTTGTTGTTGTTAAGGCGGGAAAAGATATTGACTATGGGTGTGGTTCTCTAGTTCTTGATCGTTAACCTTTAATTTCATTGTTGGAGTGATTTGGTGTTAATTGTAAGGTTAAGTACTATAAAGTTGATGGGTTATAGACATTTTTAGGACATGTGGTAATCAAGGGGAAGAAATGTGCGCTCACAAAAATATCAATAAGTTGGTTGTTAGGGCTAGTGATGGTCTGATATTCGTAAATATTTTTATGGTAGAAGAGTTAGGATATGATTTGGCATTATAGTGATCTTGAATTCATAGACATTAATGTGATAGATGAGTTATGTCACGCCTCGAGCCTACATCCTGGATGTGGCCAGAACTTGACAACTATTGCTAATCCCCAAGCGAACCCTTGGTCTAACTAACTACTTAGCGGAAAACTTACTTAAGCATTTTTAGTTTTAAATAACTGAAGATAAAACATTCCAGTCAAATAATTTTTGAACTGTTTGAGAATACTGAATGTAAACAGTAGTAGTTTAGCAATATATTAAAAAATAATACCGAGAGAATCTTTAGGATTGTATATATATAAAGCCTCTATTTTCTAAAATAGGCATCGCGACAGACCCACAACAACCTTAAATAAAAGTACTAAAGCAAATAAATGACTTGAGGCCTCACCAAAAGCTAGTAAGAAGCTGGATGATATCAATGATGTGCCTATTGATGATCCTAAAAACTTGTATCTTCATCATAAGATGATGTAGGTTGAATGATATTAGTACACGAATATTTAATATAGCTAAATGCAACAATATCTTAACGGAAAAGGGCTGACATTAACTCAACTAAATGAAAGCAAGTTATGAAGTAAATATCATTAAGCCTCACATTAAAATAAATAGGGTAAACCACATAACTAAATAAATATGAATAATAAAACACTTTTTACTTTGAGGGGAAGTTTCTTTAACCGACAACAACCACTATGAGCCTCATGATGATACAAAGTCTTACCCATGCTGTCAGAGCCACCCTATACCTTGTCGAAGTATAGAATGCAAATATTAATGGATCCACTAAAAGGCCTTCTTTAGGTAGTGAGGAGTCGTTTGAATGTCGTTACGACTATATCGTATGCTGGTAACGTAGTTGTATGGTATTTGAGTTGTCTGAACGCTTACCCAATATGTAATGGAAATGTTATATAAAATATTCTCTGAGTTGAGATAATTTTTAAAAGACTTCTTTAAGAAGTGACTGAAGTTGTACTAAGTACTTATAAATTACTCTAAAAACTCTCTGTATTTTTTTGAAAACATTGTTCTCTTTTCAAGGTAAAAATGATACTTTCGAAACCACTTAAGTGTGTGTATATATATATATATATAGGGTTCATGTGGAACGACAAGCACTAATAATAATTCATGAAGTTCAATGCATAAACTATCAAAATCTCATAAGGTAGGAATTTCATAAAACTGAGGGCAGAACCCTAGAATCAACTTACAACTGATTGAATTTAGATGTAGGGCATGAGGAAGAATTAAAACATGTTTGGATTGGCTTAAAAAAGTAACATAAAAAGTAACTTTTTAAAGTGCTGAAAGTTATTTTAAAAATAAGTAGATATGTGTTTGGATAAAAGTGTTGCAGTTGAAAAAAAGTTGTTGATGTGTTAGGCAAATAAGTGTTGTTAAACAATTTTTTTCATCAAAATGTCTGAAATACCCTTAATGTTGTTAACATAATAATAAGTTGATTAATTTAAGGTTTTTATTTCAAAAAAATAAAATAAAAAAATATATATTTTAATTCAATTTCAATAACCTAATATTGAGTTAATTTTATATGCACAACTTATTTTAAATTTTAAAAATATATAATTTGAATAGATCACATGAAAGATTTAATAATTATTTTTAATTACATCCATAAGTAATAATATTTGCCTATCATTCACATATTTATTTATTATCACAAATTATTTATAAGAGGAATATAATTTTTTTATTTAAGTTAATTTTATATGCGCAACATATTTTAAAATTTTAAAATATATAATTTGAATAGATCACATCAAAGATTTAAGATTTATTTTTAATGACATTCCATAACTAATAATATTTGCCAATCATTCACATATTTCTTTATCATCACAAATTATTTATAAGAGGAATATAAATTCATATTTCAAAAAAAAAAAAAAACTTGATTCAAATACAAATATCAAAATGATAGAGAACACTACACTAATATAAAAGTGGAAATACTCAAATAATACAAACATCAAACATTATCAATTTCATTAGCAATCATATCTCGAAGCCCCATCCAATAATTATCACTTTGTTCTTCCATATTTTCTTCTATATTGTTAGCGCTTGAACTTGTACCAAATTCGGAGTCAACCGATGGAACATATCTCTCATCCTTAGCCGTTCGAAATGCATCATCCACATTACATTTTTTTAAAATATAATTGTGAATGACCATAGTAGCAAGTACGATGTCCCTTTGAGTGTCAAATTTATAGTAAGGCATAACTCGCAAAATAGACCACCTTTCCAAACACCTAATGTGTGCTCTACTATATTTCTACACGAAGAATGCATATAATTAATTTTTTCAATGTGTCCTCTTGCCCCGCACAATTGTCTTGTTGCACCATGACGAAAGTCAGGAAGATGATATCTCACATTATCTCCTTTGTATGGAGCCATATATCCTTTCATGTGTGCATATCCTGCATCCACTAAATAATATTTTTTTCCTAAAGCATGTGGAAAGTTAAGTTCACTTCTACGAAGAACCTCACCAAATATACGATTATCATGAGATTCTCCTTCCTACCCAGCCCATGCAAATGTAAAGTTAAAATCCACAACGGCAAGAATATTTTGAGTTGGATAATCTTTACGTACAATATAAGGTATTTGTTGACCTTGTGGCAATCTACCTTTAACATGTGTATCATCAAGTGTTCCAATACAATCCGAAAAATATAGGCATGTAAGCTAAAGAAATATAACAAGTAATACTAAAACAATATAGCAAACTAAAAATTGTTACTTACCTTAAAGAAAGGCAAATATCGTTCATTACATGGCTTGTGAGCTCCAACACCATCATTATAATTTAAATGTGGTTTAATAATTTCTCTTGCATGCTTAGAAACATCTTTTTAAAACACTATGAACCGTCTCCACTGAATGTTGAAAGATATCTTGTATCATTCGATTTCCCACTGCATGTGCACAAGTCATTAAGATAATGCCTAACATTTCATGTACAGACATTGCACATGTGGATTTAAGTCCATATTTTTCACTTAAATCTTTTGATATATAAACAAACACCACCTCCTTTAATCAAAAAATTTCATGACAACGAGTTTCATTTCCTTGTAATACCTCTTGAATAAATATATTCCCGGAGCGCCTTGATGTACGACAATGTTCTTTGAATAAGTATTTTTCGTAATACTTTAAAATGTATTTACCTGCTATCCGGCATAGAGCCATCCATTCTTTCTCATTTTGGTGTCTCCTACTTTGTTCTAGGTTTTCATCATCTTCATCTAACAAACCACTTAAATTGGGTGATATGGCAAAGTCCAAATCCTCCATTTAACTAGAAATTAAATATCTCCAATTAATAAAAATCAAGAGTATAAAGGTTGCATTATTTCACATGTAATGACACATATATTTTACTTATAACAATTTTAAATCTACAATTATTATTTTAATTCTACTATTTTTTATATTAGTAACACATTTATATAAATTCAATCACAACATACATCTTTATATAAAATCTACCCAACAAACACACACACACACACATACACAAACACACACACACACACACACACACAAACACACACACACACGCGCACGCACATGCCCACACACACGCCCACGCCCACACACACGCACACGCACATGCACGCGCGACACGCGCGCGCCACACACACACACACACACACACACACACACACACACACACACACATATATATATATATATTCAACACAATAAAAATATTTATATCAATTCAAACAAGAATTTTATTATTTTACATACTATCCATATTAATAACATATTTAAATGAATTCAATCACAACATACATTTTTATATAAATTCTACATAATAAACACCTGTACATAAATTTAGCACAACAAAAATATTTATATAAATGCAACACAACAAACACATATATATTACATAAATTCAACACAACAAATACATTTACATAAATTCAACAAAACAAATACCTATATATAAATTCAACATTACAAATACATTTACATAAATTCAACACAACAAACACCTATATATAAATTCAACACAACAAACACCTATATATAAATTCAACACAACAAATACATTTACATAAATTCAACACAACAAACACATTTATATAAATTCAACTTGACATAAAAAAATTTAACCATACAACATAATGTATAAAAAAAATTAAAGACAATAAATAAAATTTATGCGTACAAGCATAATATCAAACATAAAATAATAAAATTACTTTTTCAATAACAATACATTTTTCACACTTTCTTAAGGTATAACTGATAGTTATACTCCATCCAAGACTTTCGAGTTTCATTAGTAGGCACCTTAAGAAACAATTGTCGAATGTCATTTTTAAGAAACATGTTCATAAAATAGTTGTACATTTCACTCCTTTTAAAAATACCAGGAATGCTTGCCAAAAAATCCATACACTTATCAATGGTCGGATCATCTACCGCATGAGATGTAGCAGTACTTTTGTTAGACATTAACTCTACTAAAGAGTGCATATCCTCTTTCATTGATGCAGTTGTAGATTTTGCCTTACTTTTTTTTACTTGAATACTAGTTCCAATACCGTCAGTTGAATTTTTTCTTCTTAGTGATGGCTTAGGAAACATAGTCGAATCCATATCTTGTGGATTATCACTTTCATTACCCCCTTTATCATTAAGATTAATAAAATATTCCCTACCATCATTATCGATATCATTTATTCCTTCTCCATCAAAATTTACCCCAGTTTTAAAAAATTGGGGTTGATTTGTGGCACGTGCTCTTTTCCCTGTAGCAAAATATCAGAAAATAATGCATCATAGTGAAACCACATGAGCGAAAAATCTTTATTCCTAAATTTTCTAAATCGAACATCCTCCTTTAACAAAAGATTAAACAACAAATTTCAAAAAATTAAAATGCAACAATAAAAGAAATAAAAAAGACATATGGAACAATGTGAGAAATGTACTGTAATTTTGCACTTCCACCAATCATCATCTGCCATAATTGTATTTTTGGTGGCATCCCATCCTATTCGTGTATCCCCTCTCATCAATTGCTTAAAAAGAGTCCACTCGGCTATCAAGCCACTCCAATGATTTTTTTATTTATTTTTTATAGTGTCATTCCATAATTTAATTGAACACATCAGTCATATTTTTCCATCCATCTTTAGATAAATGAGTGTTTGATCTATTTTCTTTCCTAATATCTAATTCACTTAACTCTATAAATTTGAGATGGGCATCATCATCCCATTTAGCATTAGTATGTGTTTCCGGCATGGTGTAAATGATCTGAAGATAAGAACTGATAAGAAAATTGAAAATAACTACTTCTATAATCTTATAATAGATGATAAATATATACTACACACAATCTAATTATATATACATAATCCAAAAAAAAGAAAATAGAAAATAACACTCATGAAAAATAGAAAATAGCACTCGAGAACAGCAAAAGAACACACAAAAAAATAAAAAATACATAATCCAAAAATAATGCAAAAATCGAGAGATAATGAAGAAGAAACTTAAAACTATTCATTATTCTACTGCATCTAGTTGTTGAACTTATACCATTGCTATCAAAGAAAATAGAAATTGAGACAAATAGCAAGAAAACCGTCCAAAGAAATCGGGAGAAAGAGAAACAAATTCAAAGATGCAATAGTTTCGAGAGAAAAGGAAGAGTAACTTACTTTAATGTCGATAATTTCATTTCGTAAAAATTGAAATGTTGAAGAAGAACAAGGTTGGAGCTTTCATTTCACGCTTTTGATCGCTTTCACCCTTCACGCCGCATCAGTGAATCGCTTACACCCTTCACGCCGCATCAGTGAAAAGAAAGTTGAGGGAAAGACATGTTAGGGTTTTAATTCAACATGGGAAATTTGGGAACTGTTTAAAAGAATTAAGAGTAAAAAGTTAATATACTTGATCAAAGTAGAATGAATTTTAAGTTTAAAAAAATATTAGGGGGCACCCTACTTTTATCTTTTAACTTATTTTAAGTCACTTTTGATTTGTTTGTAGTTATTCTTATAATTTCCAAACACTCTTACAAGTCAAAAATTGACTTGAAAGATAGTTTGACAAACTTAAAATCCCATCCAAATGGGCACTTGATCCAACACTATGAATAGTCTTACATACCTTGAAGAACAAATTTCTTGATGAAATTGGAAGAACGCTTGAAAACCATAACTTTCTCCTCTTGGATCCTTGCTCTAGTATTTAGAAGCGTTAATGAGAGTAATAGGGTCAACTAATACTGTTAAGAACTATATTTAGGTGTAAAATTATCGGGGTTTAAACTTAGAAGGTGTGAAAAATACTGAATTATCCCTCTTAAAAGTTGATAAAAACCTTCCATGGGACCATCTACGGTTCGTTGTTTGATCTACAGACCATAGATCCCATCCGTAGAACTCATATTGAATTTTAAGGCTCAGAAATTCATTCTACGAATCCAAACTATGACCCGTAAAACTTTCTACGGATCGTAGATCTGATCCCTAAAATTCATATTAAATTTTAAGGCTCAAAAGTTCATTTTACGGGTCCAAACTATGGATTGTAGAAGTTCTATGACCCGTAAATGGAACCATAGAAATGGAACTCCAATATTTTACCCTCTAAAGTTTTTCTACGAGTTGACAGTACGGGTCGTAGAAAATTCTATGGCCTGTAGAAGCAATTCGTAGGAATTGAATCAGGAAAATCTATGGTGGTAATAACTGGTAAAACGGTCATAACTTTTTAATCCTAACACGAAATGTGGCAAACATGCAAGAGTTGCAAAGAGGACTTATAGACCTTCAATTTGATATGAAATGGTCCACATAATTCATTATGTGCTGAGAGATATGATCATCTAAAGTTGACCTAAATAGAATCTTATGTCAACACTTAATCAGTAAGGAATCTTTCAACTCAACTTTGTGCTAGGGGATTCTTGTGACCTTAATTCATATCCAATGACATTCCCACACTAAAGAATTGACCTGAAATCCAAAGAATAATTTAAGAATAACTCGATATGACCTTACACACAAATGAGGAATGGTTCGGGCCTTAGCTTAGAATTTTTTTGGGCAATTATAATATCTCCCCCTTGGAATCATTCGTCCATGAATAATGGATGAACTAAGCATGTAAGGGGTGGGGAAATGTTTAGCAGCCCAATTTAATGGAAAATACATATAAAAACTCATGAACTAAAAATAGTGAAGTAGTTGATGAACTCAATGAGTAATTTAGGAAGAGCTAATACCTTAGACTGGAACTAAATCAGAGGAAAAGAGATGAGGGCATCTAGTTTTCATATCATCTTCATCTTCCCATGTTGCCTCTTCCAAAAAATTGATTCCTCCACTAAACTTTGACTGATGCCACCTCGTTGATTCCTAATTTTTGAATCAGACGATCAAGGATCTGGACCGAAACTTCCTCACAAGACAAACTGTCTTTCACACTAATACTTTCTGTAGGTGCAACAAGAGAAGGATCGCTAAATGATTTATTTATCATGGAGACGTGGAATACCGGATGAACATCCACTAACGATGGTAGTAGCTCCAATTTGTAATCTACATTACCAATATTCTTTGATATCCTATAAGGACCAATATATCGGGGATTAAGCTTACCTTTCTTACCAAACCTCATAACACCCTTCATGGGCGAAACATTGAAATAGACCCAATCATCAACTTCAAACTCCAAATATTTCCTTCTAACATATGTATAAGATTTTTTTACTACTTTACTATGTTTTAAACCTTCCTTGAATAGTCTTCACATTATCCATTGCTTGATTAACCAAGTCTGGCCCTATCAACTCAACTCCTTCAACCTCAAACCAGCAAATATAATATCTACATCTTCACCCATAAAGAACCTCATAATGATCCATCTAGATACATGAGTGATGACTATTATTGCAACCAAACTCTATGAGAGGCAAGTGGTCATCCAAATTACCTTTGAAATCCATGACGCATTCTCTCAACACATACTATATAGTCTGAATTATGTGCTATGCTTAACCATCTATTTGAGGTTGAAAAGCAGTACTAATGTTTACCTTCGAACCCAAACCTTTGTGAACTGATTTCCAAATTTAAGCAGTGAATTGGCACCCCTATCTGAAATAATGGACAAAGGGATCCATGATGTTGGACTATATCACGGATGTATAAAGTGGTATAATCTTCTACTGAATTTTTAGTCTTTACCGACAAGAAATGGACTGATTTAGTGATCTGATCAACAATCACCCAAATCAAATAATGTTACCTCCGTGATCGCGGTAAGCCAGTAATAAAGTTTGTATTAATAATCTCCCACTTCCATTCTGGAAGAGCTATATTCTTAGTCACACCACATGGCCTTTGGTGTTCAACCTTCACTTGCTGTTAATTTAGGCACTTAGCAATAAAATATCCAATACACCTCTTCATACTTTTCCACTAATAGACTTCTCTCAAGTCATGGTACATCTTTGTTGAACCTGGATGGATCGAATATTTGGAACTACGAGCTTCTCTCATGATCCTCTCTTGGAGGTCATCTACCTTTGGAACACACAATCTACCTTGATATCTCAACACATCATCTACCCCTTGTTGAAAAGTCATCACATTCTGCTTATAAACAATTGCTTTTAGTTCAAGTAAGATTGAGTCTTTGTCTTGATTTTCCTTCACTTCTGACACTAATGATGATTTTTCCCCATTCATCACAAAAGTTCCACCTTCTCTGGAATTTAACAAATGAACTCCCAAACGTGCAAGTCTATGAAACTCCGTAGCCAACTCTTTCTTTCCTTCCTCAACATGAGAAGTACTCCCTATGAACAACCAACTCAAGGCATCAACAATAAGTTTCCCTTACTATGGTGATAGAGGATACTCATGTCATATTCCTTAAGTAACTCTAACCACCTCCTTGTATGAGATTAAGCTCCTTCTACTTAAAACATATTGGAGACTCTTATGGTTGGTGAACACATCCACATGAACGCCATGGAGATAGTGACATCATATCTTGCGACAAAAAACTACTACTGCAAACTCGAGATCATGAGTCGGGTAGTTCCTCTCGTGAATTTTAAGTTGTCAGAGGTATAGGATATAACCTTACCAGTCTTCATCAACATATAACCACGCCCCACTCTGGATGCATAACAATAAAGTAAAAAACCCTTTGTACCCTCTGGTAGGGTCAACACTAGAGCAATAGTTAATCGAGTTTCCAATTCTTAAAAGCTTTTCTCACAGGTTTCAGACCATTGAAACTAAGTTGTCTTCTTAGTCAACGGAAGAAAACACCTCAACGAAGCATCTGTAGAAAGCTGTCAACCCCAAGAAACTCCTTATATCAGTCCGGGATGTGGATCAAGGACAATTCTGCACTACCTCAATCTTTGAGTGTTGACTTGAATTCCTTCGCCAGAAACGATGTGGCCGAAGAACACCATAGATTCAAGCTATATTTCACACTTAGAAAACTTCACATATAACTCTCAATCTTTGAGAGTTTGGGGGAATATTTAAAATGAATAGTATGATCCTCCTCATTCCTCTAGTAGATTAGGATGTCATTAATGAATACGATAAAAAATATATCAAGATATTACATAATTTTTTTGTTCATGAGATCCATTAATATTGCAGGAGCATTAGTCAAACCAAAGGACATAACAAGGAACTCATAATGACCATAGCATGTTCTAAATATTATCTTCGGGATGTCACTTTCTCTCACTTTCAACTAATAATATTTAGATCCGATGTCGATCTTAGAAAAGTAAGTGCAACTGTGAAGTTGGTCGGAAAGGTCAAAGTATAGGAATAGGATACTTATTCTTTATGGTGACCTTGTTCAACTAATGGTAATTAATACACATCCTAATGGAACCATTTTCTTTCTCACAAATATGATCGAAGCTTCCCAAGGTGAGATACTTGGCCAGATGAAATTCTTATCAAGGATATCTCTTAGTTGTTCCTTTAACTCTTTTTACTTAGCTGGAGCCATTCTATATGGCAGAATAGAGATGGGTTGAGTATTTGGAAGGATACCAATTCCATAGTCTATCTCCCTTTTTGGTGGGACTCCGGGAAGATCATTGAGAGAAACTTCTAGAAACTCATTTATGACTGGAACTGAATGAAGGTGGTGTCTCAACACTAGAATCATTTACTCGGACTAAGTGATAGATGCACCCCTTAGAGACTAACTTTCTACCTTAAGGTATGAGATGAAACAACCCTTAGGCACTACTGCATTACTTTTCCACTCTAAGAGTGGCTCATTAGGAAATTTAAACTTGACTACTTTAGTTCCATAATCGACTAAGGCATAACAAGTCTAAAGATTGTCCATGCCTATAATGAAATCAAAATCCACCATGTCTAATTCAACTAAATCATCCATGATGTCTTTATGATAGATGGAGATGATACAATTTTGGTTGACTATTTTTGCCAGAATAGACTCACCAACATGTATAGAAACACTGAATGGTTGAAAAAGTTGTTCATGGCAAGTCTCAAACCTCATAACTACATAAGGAGTTACGAAAGATATGTTTGCACCTGGATTAAGTAAGGAATAAACATCAAGATAAAGAACTTTAAGCAAACTAGTTATTACATCTGGCGAGTTCTTCTGATCCTAGCGACTAACCATAGCATACAAATTGTGTGTACCTACGCCTATTCCTAAAGTAGACCCCTTTGGGAAACCCTATCTACTGGAGCTGGTGGAGAAGATTGGGCCCTATTGCCCATATTACGTTGCCACCCCTTTGGATAATCTCTTAGAAAGTGACCCTTCTAACCACACTTAAAACAACTATTTGTGTCATCCCGACAATATCCTGGATGGGTCCTGCCGCACTTAGAACAAGGTTGGCTTTGGAACCCCTATGCGACACTTCTTTGAGACTGAGAACCCACAGCACAAAAATTCTAAGAATTCTGGTTTTGGTGATTAATCCTATTTTAGGGTGCAGGCGCACTAGCTGATGATGAGCACATCCGTATGACATGTGCTTAAAGGATGATCAATTGCATTTCTGGTCTTCTGCTAGTCGGACTCATGGTTTTCTATCTTAGCCCTCTTATTTCGATACTCTTCCCTATCCTTCAGATTATCCTGCTCGACCTACTGCACATGAATCATAAGTCTAGCTATGTCCATGTCCCCTATTAGCATAGTCTCCTTAGCTTCCCTACATGTATGGCGGGGAAGTTCTGACATGAACAAACTCATTCTGCTCCTCATATTAACCACCATCTCCAAAGCATAATGACACAACTGGGTAAACGTAAGGTTGTATTCTTGCACATTCATAGACTCTTGCTTCATGTTAAGGAACTCTCTTACCTTTGTTTCTATTAGCTCTCGGGGAAAGAAGTGCCCCAAGAAAGCCATCTCAAACACAGTCCGGCCTAAGAGTGGTACTTCTTCTCCCCTAGTATTTTTCAACTGGTCATACTATATCCTGGCAACAACCTTAAGCTGGTATGTAGCCAACTCCATACGCTCAACATCAACAACATGTATGACCACACCTTCTAAAGCTCATCCACGATGTTTTCTGGATCCTTATTATGCTTTAACCATGTGAACTCTGGGGATTCATCCTCAAAAACTCTCAAACTTTGGACGTATCAGCCACATCCTAACGGTCCGCTCCTCGGTGAGCAACATATGATGTCATACCCTATGTCAATATCTGAATGGCATTTCAAAACTCATCAGTAGTGACATCATCTTGAGGGGCTTGCACAACAGGTACAATGGGACCTCCTAGTCGTATTGGTACTAGCGGATCCTGGGGATTCACATTCCTCCTAGTAGGACATCTTCTGACATTTCTTTATGGAGGCATAATCTGAAAATACGTGTAAGCATGACTTATAATAGACTTTTATAGAGTTAAACTCTATCGCACGAACTGGAGTATGAAATAAAATGAAACAATTTCTAATGTCTTGTAGCCTCCTTTTCATTGATGTGACGCGCTTCACACTAGTAAGAAAGAGTCTACTAGACACAACTTCATAGACACTCTAGGACATTTAGAACATGCTCTGATACCAAATTTGTCACACCCCGAGCCTACACCCTCGACGTGGACAACACTTGAGAACCATTATTGATTCCCAAACGAACCCTTGGACTGGCTAACTATTTAGCGGAAGACATAGTTAAGCACTTTTAGTTTAAAATAACAGAACGGAATATATTAAAGTCAAATATTCTCTGAACTTTCTAAGAATACCTATATGTAAACCGTAATAGTTTAGCAAAATATCTGAAAATAAATACCGAGAGACTCTCTAACATTGTTTATCTATGACGCCTCTACTGTCTGAGATAGGCATCAGAATAAACACATGACATCGTTAAATAAAACTACTAAAGCAAATAAATGACTGGAGTCCTCCAAAAGCAAGAAAGCCTCACGAAAAGCTGGTAAGAAGCTTGTTAATATCAAAGATCTGGCTGTTGAAGATTCGGAACACCTGTATCTGTATCATAAGATGATGCAGGTTGAATGACATCAGTACACTGAATGTATGAGTATGTAATATCGTTGAATGAAAAAATGTCTGAACTAAAAAGGGCTGACAACAACTTAACTAAATGTAAAGCGAGTCAATAAGTATAGATCATTTAATCTTCACATTAACATAAATATGGTATACCACTAAACTGAATAAATATGAATAATAAAACAGTCTTTACTTTGATGCGGAGTTTCTCTAATTAACCACCCCACTATGAGCCTCGTGATGATACAATGTCTTTCCCACATTGCAAGAGTTGCCATATACCTTTTGGAGTATAGAAAACAACAAAACTAATGGATCCACAGAAAGGCCTTCTTGAGGCAATGATGAAATTTGTGAATATCGATACGATCCTATCCTACGATGGCTACATTATTTTTATGAGTTTTGAGTTGTCTGAAATTTTACCCCATATCGGTTCTCAATACTACTCCCAATATATATCTATATCTATATATCTATATATTACGTTAAAAGCATGAACTCCTAACTTGAATGTTTAATTACTATAATATCCCTAACTTAGGTTGTGACTTTTTCGATGAGTTGTGACTTTTCTGATAAGTTGTGACTTTTTTCAAAGGGTTGTGATTTGTCGATGAGTTGTGAGTTTTTCAATAAGTTGTGACTTTTCCTAAGGGTTGTGACTTCTCAGAAAAGTCATGACTTTTCAGATAAGACACAAAAAATATTTGTTCATACTACCCTTTGTTGACTATAAATAGAGGGGCTTCCTCTCAATTTTCCACCACAATTTTTTTTAATCTTCTACTCTTCTTCTTCTTGCATTTTTTTTTTTGTGATTTGTTGTCGTTGAGTGAGTTCAAAGTTTAGCGGAATATGAGGTACCACTATTCTGATGAAGTAAGTCGTTCTATCCTAAGAGAGTATATTCCATAACCTCGAGTACTTGAGGAAAATAATTTTGATGATATAATAATTATTTTTTTTTGCTTAATATATACAATAGTATGTAATGTTCCATTATACAAAGTTAAAATTATGTAGTCTTAATTCATTTATTTTTGTTAACAATTTTTCTTGTGATGTAGATATATGCTTGTGAATATCTTTTTTCAAAATTTAGAGAATTGTCATGATTTGTTTTTGATGCTCAAGACAAAAGAATGCTTTTATTTATCAATGCTACTAATCTGATTGCGACTCTCAGGAAGTTTGCTTCAAAATAGTTATTACTACATAAACATTGCCCTTTTGTTTTACTTATTTACTATTTCTTAATATTTCAGTATTTTGGACGAAGAAAAGTTCATATGACTTGTAATAACACCAGTTGAAGTTTGTATTAGTTTAATTTTTATCATTTATTTAATAGCTAATTTTATGAGATAAATATTTTCATTAATGCATATATATATATATATATATTTATATTTGGATCGGTATTTGTATTTAAATTAAAGTCTTATATATGTCATAAATGTATTATCAAGTTAACAAGATCTTCTAACTTCAAAATATATTATTTTAAAATGTTCCGAGTTCTTTTTAAAAAAAAATCTCACAACAAATGTGAAAATATGTGAATAAATTAAATGTAGTTGTTCTCTTCACATGTTCATATGACATCTAAAAAATTTAACGTGGAATACACATGCAAAGAACATCTTGTTAGATGACAAGAAAAATACATAACAAATAATGTCTATAAGGTAATATTAGTGAGATAAGACTAATTACATTATTGAACCTCATCAAATTGAAATAAATATATGCATTGTTGCATTTAACTAATAAAATTTTTCATTGACCATAACTTCATATGTTTGCGTGAATAGGAGATATATATGACGATCCACATTCAACATTCACAAAAGAATCTACAATATAATTTTTTACTAAGCTTATTATTCAAATATTCGCTTAAATAAGCAATACTATTTACTATAACATATATTTTTGGAATTGATAATCACGTGCAACGAACGTGTCAAAAAATAAGTATATATATATATATATGCTCATGTAATATATTCTCTGAGTTGAGATAATTGTTAAAAGACTTCTTTAAGAAGTGACTGAAGTTGTACTATGTACTTCTAAATTACTGTAAAAATCCTCTGTACTTTTCTGAAAATAGTGTTCTCTTTTCTAGTTTAAAATGACACTTTCGAAACCACTTAAATTCTCTTTGAAAACAATGCTTAAAACTTTTATCTTAAACAATCTTTAGTTTCCAAAATCAATGTAAGAAATTACTGGTTCAAAAAACTTTTAGCAAAATTCAATCCAAAAATTATTGGTTCAAAAAACTTTTAGCAAAACTTTTAACTCTGAAATTGAAATGAGGCACACTTTGTGGCGTAAGAAAGAGGACCCATAGACCTTCTATTTGATAGGTAATGGGCCACCTAATTAAATTTATGCTGATAGATATAATCATTTGAATTTCACCTAAGTAGAATCTTATGTTAAAACTCAATTGGTAATGATGCTTTAAACTCAACTTTGTGCTAGGGGATTCTTCTGACCTTAATTCATATCTAAATCCATTCCCACACAAAATAATTTATTTAATCCCAAGAAAAATTTAAGAACAACCTGATAAAATCATACATTCAAATAAATAATGGTTTGGGCCTTAGCTTCGAATTTTTTTGCTGTTATAGGTTATGCTATGATTTGATCTAAGGTGACATCACAAGTAGGGTTGGGAAAGCCTTAGGGTGATATCACAGGTAGGATTGGGTAGCCTTATGGTGAGATAAGAAGTAGGATAGGGAAGCCTTAGGGTGATATCACATGTAGGCTTGGGTAGCATTAGGCTGACGTTACAAGTAGCCTTGGTAAGCCTTAGGGTGACATAAAAGGTAGGCTTGGGAAGCCTTAGACTGGTAAGAGGGTCGAATGTTTAAATATTAGAGTTGACAACGAAATGAGGTATGAGGTTGGATTCAAAGTGTAATAATGTAGGGATATTATACATCGAATGTTGAAAGCATGTGGATATATACTTGGTATGCTGTAGCTTCAATATTGCATGTTACATTCAAATGTTTACTTTATATTATGCGGTATGTTTGGATCGACCGATGATGCCTACCAGTACGTGTTGTTTGTTTTGATACTACTCTTGCTATGCCACATGGCATAGTCTAGTTGCAACTAATTAGTGATATTTCATAGATGAAGACGATGATGATCTCTGACAGCTTCTACTCCTCTTTCCTTATGGTGGGAGTTCTGACTCATTTGTTTTATAAACAGTACTCTTAGAAGATCTTGTACGTGTTTAGACTAGTTTCTTGGGGTCTTAGTATGTTTTCTTGTAGATAACATTAGATGTTTAAATCAGTTTATGGAAATTTAATAACCATTTAGGGTGTTAGTTTATCACTTGTTTATTTTTCCGCATGTTACTTGTTTTGGGATTGAGAGTTCTCCTATCTAGGTGGTAGAGTAGGTGTCCGCACATCCTTGTGGATTGGGTTGTGACAAATCAAACAAATATGGATGTTTAGTATGGGTGAACATGGTATGGTATGGTATGGTACATTATTTGAAAGTTTTGATATAGTAATTTCGACATTCAGTTTTAAAAGATTATACCATTACCATACCAATTAAATTTGGTATGATTCGGTATTTTGAGTTTCGATTTTCGTATGTTACGGTATGGTAAATTGGTAACCATAGTTTATTCAACTTCGACTAATATATACTCATATAATATAGTATTATGACTTCGATACTTAAAATAACATCTCAATTATATCATACTAACACATTACAAATATAGGAATATATATTCAAAATAAAGTACAAACAACTTCTTTTGTGAATCAATTACATATTAATCAAAATAAAGTAGTCAAAGTTTCAACTTCTAAACCTCTTCGCATATACTAATACTAGGTTGCTTATTTGTTAGTATTTTAATAATAATATATATATATATATATATATATATGTTATTTATGAAACTATATACTTTTGTATGGTATTCACTATTTTAATATAGTATTTTTAAATACCAAATACTGTACTAAATACCAAAAAAATATAAGTCACATACAATACCAAATACCATAATACTAAAACTACGATATTAATTTTTTTTTGTATGATATAGTAATTCGATATATATCATACCATGCACACCCGTAATGTTTAGTCGTTTTTGAACCTAGAAGGCTCAAAGTTCAAAAATTGGATTTTTACAAATAAGTTTCATTTTGAGTGGGTATTATTGCAAAACATTGATTACATATTGAGGAGCCTAAATTTTTAATGTTGGGTGATTGTGTGCAGTTTTAAGGTATTTTGGGATGTGTGTTTGGATTCAAGGAAAAAGGCAGTCGTTTTTTTGTATAAGAGTATATAAAATTGTATAGTTATATATATAAGTGTATAAAATCTCTTATAATTTTGTAAAATATTATGTGATGTCTAATGTTTAATATATACCCCACCCTACCAAACCCTCCACTTATAATTTTTCTCATTTTGTGTTAGACATATACATATGTTTTGGGAAAGTATATTTTATTTGCCGCAAGACTTTTTTAAAAATATATTTTTTATTTCTATTGTATTCGGTATGTAAGTAGAAAATAACATTTTTTTACAAATATACTGTCACGTCCCAAACTCAAGGGGCGCAACTGGCTCTTAATGTCAAAACTCAAGCCCGAGCTGACCCTGCTGAACCATTTGCTACTAGCGCATGGAAGCCACACGCAATCAAGAAAACAAACAAGTATATCTCGACTTAAAATTAAGCCCTCGGCCGGCAAGGCCCCTGTCAACAGATTTATAAAAGAAACAGCTATTCCCAAGAGTTCATATAAAGAATAGCCAACTAGCACATAAGTCCTGATTGGGCTGTCGAGGCCACCATGATCTCTATACAAAAACTGAAAGCAGGTATATATCAAGACAATACATCAAACATCTAACAAGCTTCAGCAAACCAACAAACTAGGCCATCATGTCCATAATGTAGCTATACACCCCACACACTAGTTTGCAAGACTCTAAGAGTGGTAAGGATTGGCGGGACAGGTCCCCAGCATACCCATAAAAATATATACAACAAAAGCTAACAAACCTCCCAACTCTGGCAGCTCCGGAGGAAAGGCGCTAGCCAACCAGATAGAAGTCAATCCTATTGCTAAGGAGGTCTACTGGGTCGTCTGTCGGGACCTGCATGCATGAATGCAGCGCCCCAGGCAATGGGCGTCAGTACGAAATAATGTACAAAGTATGAAAGGCTATAGACTAAATGAGCTAGTTTCATAATATACAAAAAGCAATCAAGTAAGGAAATCAAAATTTAGATAAGCATGCTAACCCACTACTGAATCTAAAAATACAAACAAATGATAAAATAACAACCTAACAAAGCCCATAAACTTGGCAGGTACAAACAACACACCACCTACCT
Source organism: Solanum etuberosum (assembly GCA_029582245.1). Lineage (NCBI taxonomy): Eukaryota > Viridiplantae > Streptophyta > Magnoliopsida > Solanales > Solanaceae > Solanum > Solanum etuberosum. The sequence goes on from JAJONR010006450.1 coordinate 21,533, forward strand.
AGGCCCCCATAAGTCCTAAAGGTGCCAAATCAACCTGCATACTCCTATCGGTAGCCCCTTGTCTTTGTAAGAAGTCACATAGCCCTTTTTGGGAACGATATAGCCCCTTAGGCAGCACATAGCCCTCTTAGGAAACATCATAGCTCTGTGGGCTGCACATAGCCCTCTTTTGCATCAACATAGCCTTGTAGGCAACACATAGCCCTCTTTGGCGTCAAAGTAGCCCCGTAGGCAACACATAACACTCTTTGGCATCAATATAGCCTCGTGGGTAACACATACCCCTCTTAGGCAGTAACATAGTCCTCTTAGACAACATCATAGCCCTCTTAGGCAACAACATGGCCCTGTAGGTAGAACATAGCCTTATTAGGCATCAATATAGCCCTGTAGGTAGAACATAGCCCTTCTAGGCATAGATCACATTTTTGCAGCTAACCACAATCGCTCCAAGGGCAACAATAGAAATCCAATAGGCTAAAAGCGAGCAATTTAGCTATGAGCAACCTCTACGAATAGCCTCTAAGTCGTGTCCAACATAGGGACGCTACTAACTGAATAAGAATCCCGACAAGGGAGGATTATATCCACTCGAGCAGCCAACAATCAACACTAATGGCTACAAGTATAACAACGATAACAACCCAATTATATTGCTCCTAAGCTTTAAGGAAACATGCCGAAAGAAAGGAATAGCCTTAACATACCTTTTTCGCTGAATTCACGTGGACTAACGACTTTTACTCACAGTCCCCCTCGCTACTACAACAAGGCAGGACCATAATCAACACACGAAAATAGAAGATACCACGATAATCCGATAAAAGATATGTATTTTCATCACAAATTGCTATTTGCAGCTTATCAAAACTAGAGTCGATGAAAGAAGGGTCTTACCTTGATCTTAAGTTCGTAATACACCTCAAAACCTTAAAGTATGTCCAAACCC